>NMRB01005714.1:2141-18303 GCA_002633025.1 Notospermus geniculatus
TGTACCTCTTCATCACCAAAAAAGTTGAAGCTCCTGCCTATTACGTAAAGCCAAAATTCAGGCAGTGAGAGACATCTGGTGGCAACACATGAAGTGTATCCCTCAGTAAGTTCATCGTTCGCAGTTAAACCTTTATGGTTGATTCCTTTATGCTATTATCCCATATCAATTCGACGCATTATAGTAGGCTACCTCGGTAGTCATTTAGAGTTTCTGAAGTTTCGAAACCGCATGAAAGCATTGCGTTAGTCAGTTAGCTAGTTAGTCATTACCGGCGTCGTAGCCCTGTTGGGTTTTTGCCGGAGGTATGGAGTCCACAATAGGCTACAGTCCACCTGTGTGGGGTCTTTTACTTGCCCTGGCATAGACACTCAGGTACAAGGGACCACGGCTTTCAGTCGTCCCATCCGACGGACCCTCTAATTTCACAATTTTTTATGTGCCTTCGCCCGGAGTCGACCTCGCGCCGACCCATTACACGGTTGGTAGTCAAGCGCGCTAACCACTCGACCACCGGGCTCAGACAAAGCCATACTAACCTGTTAGAAGTGCTTGGCGACTTTCTCCTCTGTAGTCGTGGTTTGTCCTGACCTCTTGTAGTTCAGTCTCGGATGAGCGAGAGGTGGGTGGCTTCTTTGCTGTTTGAAGAAGGCAGATGACATAAGTGAATGTTGGTGACAGCAACGGGGGCGTGGCTTCAGGGAATTCATAAGTAGAATACTATCTACATGTACGTCCATTTGCTGTACAACCGCCAGTTGCACCAGAACAATATTCGAATAAAAGTTCGAATCACTATTAAATAAAAAAAGTATTGCAAGTGTTATCGGCCATTTTGTTCATTTTAAGTAGCCTCGCGCAACCAGCCCCTCGTTCATACTCCGAGGTCGTCAGACCGAAGGTCTGGCACGGAACGCAATTCTCATTGTAGTGACCTCATTTCGATGATTCGAAATGAGGTCAGCTTCGCTGATTGGCTAGTCACTACCAATGCGTCATGGATCTCAAAAGTTGGTGACGCAGAAATACATTTTGTCACTCGTAACTACATTCATTACTGAAAATACCACCACTGAAAAATACACGAATGGGCTAATTTAACCCTTGGCTGCTCATTCGTGATGTGCGTTTTTTCGTTCGGCAACACTGTGGAGGAGAGAAAAAAAATGACCCCCCTAGGGATTTTGCAATAATTTCAACACTATCAAAGCTGGACCCTTGATATTTTACACAAGGAAATATGTGGATATTGTCCATCTATTGTAGAAGTTTCGGGACTAAATATTGAACGGTTAAATCAAAATTATATGTCCAAAAATTTGATTCGTAACCATCAGATGGAATCTTCTGAAATTTCACCTGTATGATCTATAGGGCGTTTTGTGTCCGTGTTACAAATTTCACGTTCATACCACAAGCGGGTAGTTTGCTACAGCAAAAATAGAATCTGGTACAGAAAATGGCACTGTCACTGCACCTGCAAGTGTGGGAATTGGAGTTTTCGGTTCCTGATCATTTTGTTCTCTCTTGCACACTAACCCTTCGAAGTACAAAATTGAAATTCGTACCTTAAACAGAGAAAATCCCCTTCTTCATGCAGGTAAAATTTCAGAAAATTCCATGTGGTGGTTAATAAAATACGCAGTGTTTAATTTCAATGTGATACGTTTTGCACCTCCCGACGTTTGTTTCAGTCCGGCATAAAATTTTTTGACTCGTAATTTTGATTTCTTCGTCATGTCAAAACTATTCGATATTTAGGGCTGAATTTTTTACAATAAATTGGTAATATCCATATGTTTGAAAATATCAAGAGTGCAGCTTACGTAATGTTAAATTTATTGGAAAATCCTTAGGGGGGTCATTTTTTGGGCCACCCGATACATAAAGTCAATTTCCAGAAAATTTGCAAATTTTCGACTCCAACCGGGGTCTTCTTCAGGCTGGAACTTTACAATCTGAAACTCTAGAACAGACTGTAAAACAAAGAGGTGTTATTCATCTAACAGCATGTTGCAAAGCAATATCTAAATGAAAGTAGTTGGAGCAGGCAACAAGTTGACAAGATCCAGATATAACTACCTTTTCTCTTACGCCAACAGCACCAGACTGCGATTATAACGACGATGACACAGGCGACAACGATAAGGATCCAGTACTTGGTGTCCATTTTCATTTTTCTGAAAAGGAAGAAAAATTCTGGTTGGATCACGAAGGGTATTGAGGTACATTATTCGCACTTACATGTACATGTAGGTTACAGTATTCTACCTGTGGTATAGGTCCATGTGATATGGCCAATGTCCATTTTAAAATGGCCGGCTGGCGGCCATATTTGAAGTTGATCGGGCCAAAAACTACTCTACACATATATAGGGTACCTACATGTAGATGTCTAATAATTCAGAGTTACATGTAAAACATTCTCGTTGGTTAATTTACGCGTGATATCACAGAAAAAAAGAAATCAACTCGAGTGGAGACTCAGATCTCACTATAGGGACAAAATGGTTCGAAATACTTTTTGACTCAAAATGAAACAGAAAATATTTCGGCCCGAGACAAATACATCTCCATCGGAGTTGAATGAGACTGTCAGGATCTCGGCCCAAAATATTTTCCGTTTCATTTTGAGACAAAAGGTATTTCGAACCAATTTGTCTCCATAGTGAGACTTTAAGTCTCCACTCGAGTTGATTTCTTTTTTCTGTGATGAGCCAAAGACCCATTTTCAAAATGGCTGCCTCACACCCATATTTGAAGTCCGATATGACTAAATTTCGAAACACACATATCCTAGATGAATGTGTGTAACATCACTTTGATTTAGAACATTGTAGCTGTTATTGTTCACGACATATGAGCTATAATCCAGTTTTCAGGATGGCGAACTGGTAGCCATATTTGAAGTCTGCTGAGGGCGATATTTACTGGACTCGTAGAGTGGAGGGCACCTCGATGCAAGCACAGTCTTATTAAAAAATAAAAAGACAGTGATGTTTTCTATTCTGCTGAGATGCCAATGGTCATTTGTGGGCAAGATTGCCATTTTTATACACAAAAATATCTTGCCTAAATGATGACATGCCACATTTAGGATTTGTGGCAAATTATCATGAAAATATCAGAATTTCAAAATATCAAGAAAAAACACAATTTTTAGAATCACCAATTTTCATTTCAGAATCAGCGTGATATTATTCCCTGATGATTTCTAAGAAATTCTGTGAAAAAAGTTTCACTTGTCGTTTTCAAGAAATATCAAAATATCATCAGAAAAATATGCCATATTTTGGGGGCATTTTGAGACTTTCGTTAAATTCCCCATCTGTTGGTGTAAAAATGATGGAATAATCAGCATGATCTGTTTATTACCATGATGAGTGACTGTTGACGAAGGAAAAATATGAAAACTATCGAATTTTGCAAAATATCAAATTCATAAAAACTGATGATATTTTGACATTGAAAATGAGAAACGATTTTTAAAAAGTTTCTTCACAGGAATTCATAGGATCGACTGGGGAATGATATCACGCTGATTTTAAATTGAAAATTCCAAATTTTGAAAAATGAAGTGTTTTTGAGATTGATATTTTCATGATATTGTCGTGATATTTTGTCACAAACCCTCAATTTCGTATGTGATCCTTCTAACAACATTATAGGGCATAATATAACACAAGTTGAGTTTGAAACCTTCGATACTAGCTGAAATATTAACTGTCTTTTTACTTTTTAACAAGACTGTACATAATTTCAAGGTCCAAACTTTTAGCTGCAGCAGTAGTTCAGGAGATATGGGGCAAAGGCCATTTTCAAAGATGGCATCCTCCTAGCCATAATATTTGAATTCCGTCGGGCCGAAATTCGTTGAGGTGCGATGAGAGTGCGCATACGACAAATGCCGACCTCCTGGTGGTTTTGTATGCATCTTTGCAGCTTTGGTGAAAATTGGCACCTGTTTGGATGAAATTTTCCACCAATAGATTGATTATAAATATCAAGAAGTCAACTTCCAGAATCTTGCGAATTTTCGACCCCAACCGGGTTGGGGTCGAAAATTCGTAAGATTCTGGGAGTTGACTTCTTGATATTTATCATTTTGTGTGTCAATTTTTTGTGTGTCAATTTTTTGTGTGTCAATTTTTGTGCTTTCTCGTTCTTTGGATAATAGATTGATTAAGTTTCCCATACATGGTCAATGGATGAACAAAGAAATCCGATGATCGTCATGACACTTTGTGAAGCATTTTAGGGGTGTTGTAGAGGCTTGGATTCTGCTGCCTACCTCCACGAGTGAAGGAAATATACGTCCCATCACGTATGTTCCATTAATTTTGAGGTTTTATGATAATTTACGATTTCCATGGGGGTCGGAAACTTAGGGCTTTTCCTAAATTATCGATAAATTTCGATTTCATTGCTGAACAAGAGGAATTTTTGAGCAATTTCAAGGAGTAAATACATACATGTTATCATTCCCTTCGTTTTTACCTACTTCTTTTTCCATAAACATATCAAAACTGTAATTTTAAGGTTTTATGATGAGTTATTGGCATGAGATCAAGTTCTGTGGGACTCATTGTAATTCATCAATCAATGTATCCTCTATCAATGTATCTTGATCTCTATCAATGTATCCTCCTGGTCTCTTTCATTATAAATACATTGTACATAATATATACATTGGGCATGGCGGGAACAATAGGGAGGTTGAGATCAGCGACTTATCACGGATCCTTATACGTACATGTATACGGATCGAAATGTACACAAAATTTGCCATCGCTGTGCAGAATTCTATCCGTATACGTATAAAGCCAAGTTTATACTTCGACGCACGACCATCGGCGTCCGACGCACGACCAAAATCTGGACGCCGACATCGTCGTGTTGATTCATACTCCAGCGTTCCTCTGCGATTGCCATCGGCGTCAGGACGCACGACTCTTGGCTTGCATTTAACCAATTTGAACTCTCTGCGTCCGATTGCGGCGACCTACCAATGAATGAAGAGTTTTGTGGTCATAAGATCAAAGGCTCATGTTTATGCATTAGGGTTCTTTCTCTAAAGCCGCGCGGTAAGACGCCGCGCGGTAAGACCAACCCTCGTCGACCACCTCACTGAATAGGACAACATTGATTGGCTCTCGCGGACCTAACAATGTCAACGACTCGCCCCGCCTCCTCTACAATGACTATGAATGACCAGCGCCAGAAGGGCTGTGCGAGCGAATGGTAAACAAAGTCACTGAACAAACTCACGCTGGCATATGGAGTCTACCACTATACTGTGTATTAAGCGACCACAGTCGGTTATTATTGAATCACCTTTTGAGTTGTAATAAGGTGGGCTTCGTGTGGGCTGTTAAACAATTAATGGAACAATAAATGCTGCTCGTTAATTATGGCAAACAATAGATGCGCGGCTCAACGGGCGGCGCGTTTGGGATACCACGATGGGGATTGATCGCCCGTCTCATTGATTACTCTTCCAAAGAAAACAGATTCTAACACACCGGTCGCATGGGGGCGTTGAAGTCCAGCAGGAACGATCGAGCTGATCATTCATTGCCATTGTCATCGTAGGCCGGGCGAGTATGGTATTGTTAGGTCAGCGAGAGCCAATCATGGTTGTCCTATTCAATAAAGTGGTCGAGGAGGGTTGGGCTTACCGCGTTGTGTCAGCGCGCGCGTCTTTTTATGAAAGAAACCTATTGAATTCCAATGCCGCGGCGGTATTACGGAGTTGAAAATAGGTTACCTCGTTGTTACGTAATGACTTATGTACCTAAATCTTATCGCCAGAGCATTCACACTCCCGCGATAGGACGCGGACAAAATCGCACGACGGGATCGGCGTCCAACGCAAGATCGCGCGTCGGACGCCGGCGATGGTCGTGCGTCGAAGTATAAACTAGGCTTAAGGATCCGTGATAAGTCGATGATCTCAACCTCCCTATTGTCTCTAGGGTCAATACTGAATGAATCATGTCAAAATGCTGGGAAATATTCTTCTATTTTCATACGCTCTAGACCTATACTGCACTAACTAAAATTTATCCTGAATGTAAAGTCTTACCGTAGGGCCTACTTCGTCGTCTATGGTCAGGGTAATTTTCATGGGCTTTGTGTATTAACTGGTGAATCGCCCTCACGAAATATGGACGACGTTAGAATGTGGACGGGGAATTTCACACACTAACTTTCAATGTGGGGAAGTCCCATTCCCGTTTACAGATTTCATTATGAGCTGACCACATATTTCACCTACTTAGGCCTACATGTACAGGCACCGTCTAGAGTAGTGTCGGTGAATCGATGCGCTGATGCAATGGGATCGATCTGGCTGATGAACAGCTGCGTCTACGTCACTCGCTATTTATAATCCAGTCCACAAAAGATGCTTTTTTTACTCAGTAGGCCTGCTTCACAATATGGTACCAGGTACTCATCCCAGATTTTTATCATGAGATGCATGAAAATTGTATCTTTCCCACATGATGCAGTCGGCCTACCCATCATCAGATCACTCAGCAAGGGGTGCCGGACCGTGTGCATGTCCAAGAAGAGACACGCGGGTCGGCCAATACATAGTGGGCCGATGCGCAATATCAAAATGCGCAAAGGGGATATATCATTATTCAAAAAACACACCATTAAAAGAATAGACTTCCGTTCGAACCTCGCCAATCACGTTTCATGGGACTTCATGTCCCATGGACCCGAGACGTGATCATTATTCTGAACGCGTTATCAGTCCAATAGGCCTACTTTTGGTAATGCCCGCTGTGCACGATCAAATTTTTCATCCAATTGCTCAAACATAATATGTACCTCCTTTATGTGCACGTCAACTTTCGGCCTGATTTGACTTCCAGTAGGGCCACCAGGTGGCATAACCCGAAAATCATCAAAGTGAAATCATCCGGTTAGTGCTTGGACACGGTAATGGGTTCGATTCTTTGACAGTGGTGGTCGGTGGGATAGTGTTTTGGTGGTTTCAATTCTTTGGCTTTGGTGATCAGAGGAGTTCGGGAATGGTGCGTTCGATTCTTTGGCTTCGGTGGTCAGTGGGGTGGGCTTGTTCTGAGTGGCATCTTCCATTCTTAGACTTTCGTGGTCAGCGGAGTGGTGTTTTTTTCCGTAAAGGGCCACAATATTGCCACTTTTGGTGATTACACTGTCATTCTCCAATAACATAGTTTTTGCCTTGGAGAATACATGATTAAAATACAATGTATGCGTGTAAATAAATATTATCTCAGGAGTGCAAGCGCCCACTTAGGGCATTATAGCTACTCATCAAACAATATTGGACGATATTAATGATATGTAGGAGGAAACCGGAGACCCCGGAGGAAACCTACGATGTCGAGGAGAGATCGGCCTCTCTACCACATAAAGCCACTTGCACGACCGGGGATCGAACCCGCGACCTCAGTGGTGGCAGGCGCCGATGTTTCCACTGCGCCACCCCGACACCCCATAATATATACCCTAGAAGGAGAGTTAACTCTATTGAGTGAGGTTGATAGGCTAAATGGTAGTTTAACAACATTGTCAATAGAGGTCTCCCCCGAACGGTCACTCCCGAACATATTCGTCTGAACGTCCATGTTCCAAAATGGTCACACCCGAGTGTGTTCGGGTACAGCGTATGCCGATTTCCAAGCCTGTTTGCGAGGTTTTATTGTACATGTAATTTATGCAGAATAAACCGCGTCCCCACGCATGCTTTACACCTCCCGCTGTACATTTTCAGTACTTTCGTTCCGCCTGTAGCGTGTATTAGGTTCTGAACTTAGCAGCAACCGGATGTGTCAATGACATTATGGCGGCCGGGGCCAATGAATCACGACTTTCACTGTTTGAAAAAGCGTATGGTGGGGACTTTTTCCATAATAAATGATTCAGAAGGGATTGTTTTTGATGATTCTGATAATGAGGATTGAGGATATCCTGAACTTGACAAAAAATAATTATGTGGTGGAGGTCAGGACCATGCCCAAAGATGGTGATTTTCCTTAAAAAACCTGACCAATTAGGGTTTTTGAGATACCAATTACGTAACCGTCAACAGGTTTTAAAGCGGGTACGTTTAGCGCAGGATAGGAAGGAAAGTAGTGGCCCTTTAATGGGGAACCCGCCCTGCGGTTTATCCCGACAGGTCGACGCTGCGGGCGGCTGTACCGAAACGACGTCATTGACGTCATTTTAGGTGTTGACATTGCGTCCTGAAAACATTTCCTGTACATTTTCTAGGAAAAATGACACCAAGGGCGTTGTTTTTATCGCCATCGTCTCTCTTCATTTTAAGAAAAAGAGGAATGAGTACCTGAAATAACTTGGAACATCTGCCATGTTCTAGTGGGACTCCAAACATAATAGACTGAGTACGCAAGCATGTAGATGGCAGCACCTTATTTGCGTCCCCCCCCCCCGCACACACACACACGAGACAGTTAGATTTAAATGTCCATGATTAACACGTTTATAGAAATAGTTCACTGATTTTATCGCAACCAAGATACAGAATAGCGCAAAATTGACACACAAAATGATAATAAGCAAAAAGTCAATCTCCAGAATTCACAAATTTTCGACCCCAACCGGGGTCTTTTTCAAGTGGAACTTTACAATCTGAAACTCTAGAGAAGACTGAGCTGAAACCCGAATGTGGAACTAACTAACCTGTGTAGACAGGATGAGTGAGCAATTAAGGAAAGAATAGCATCCAAGCCCTACGGATGGTTGCTGGACCTAATTAAGAGAGTGGATGTAATTAAGGAGAAACTGATTTAGCTGAAAGAAAAGGGTTTAATAAATATGACACGTGTAATACATAACCAGCACAAAGCGAAAAGATGCACAAAAGTAAACACAAAGTAAGAGAATATAAAGGAAGTCAACTTCCAGATTTGTACAAGAAGGAAAAGACCAGAATGGATAATGCAAATCACTGAGAAATGAGAAGAATAGGGCGAGGAGGAATAGAACAAAGGATTTCTTTACCTTTAACTTCTTTTAACTTTTAATTTTATCGCAACATTAAACATTGAAGCGTGTTTCTCAATATATTCTTTTTAAAATACATCTTCTTTATTAAAATAACTACAGCGGATTAGGCTTAGTATTGTATGATCATACTTATTTATTTTCGCCCCAAAATCATGATCCGTGACGCAAAATTCCCTTGGCTAATTTGACGATGCAACACATCATTATTGATTTATGGTTTTGCTTCTTGGTTCATCTTTGGTGAGAAATATACTGCACTCACATTCTAAACTCATAAACCAAGGTACAAAAAGCACAAAATTGACACACTAAATGATAATAAACAAGAAGTCAATCTCCAGAATTCACGAATTTTCGACCCCAACCGGGGTCTTTTTCAAGTGGAACTTTACAATCTGAAACTCTAGAAAAGACACATTCTAAACTCACATTCTATATTTCTTTAACTTTGATTCGTTAACCATCGTTTTCAGAACTTTCCTGGACCTCAGATTTTCGAGTTTGTAGACACCTCTGTTCGGAATGAAGTCGACCACCTTGTACGGGGCATTCCATGGGAGCGCGTCAAATGTTCCGCCTTTCCGATCATCCCTTCTGTCATTTCTCTTCAAAATGAGATCGCCAATACTGAAGGGCTGCGATGAATGACAACACTTTAGGAGATGATATTTCGCTTTTCAATATCTGTACTCAGGACCCGCAAATACGCCATGCTTCCAGAATACATTCAATTTCAGCAGATCTGATCTGGCTGAAAATGGTTGTTGACCATGCAGTCGGGTTATTCAGCCTACATTGGATGCTCCGTGCACATCCCCCTACTATATAAAGTAGAGCTGTGAGCTTTCAAGTTACTACTTCTGCCATCTATACATTCTTTGCTTAACTATTCATGACCAGATGACCCAGATTATAGGTTCACCTGAGTCCTACTGCTTATTTCTGTTTATCAGTGGTAGGCCTAGTTCACAGGCTCTGAGACTGTCTGAAATGGTACTTGCTGCATCTGCCTGACACAAAAAAATTGCACCCAATTTGCATCCTTGGGGCTATACTTCCGCCCCTGTTTGGGGGTTTAATGATGAAGTCGTAGAAGAAGAATGATGTACAACAACAAACATGCCATAGGTAAGCCATATGCATGAATGATGCAAGGAAGTAAAAACACACCTTCAACAGGCCTACGGAGGGTACACTACCACTTGCTATAGGCCTACAATGAGGCCGCCGCCTATAGCCTATCCCCCTACTATATAAAAGACAGCTCTGAGCTGATGGGCCATATTTTAGAACATTAAGGGCCACCTTAAATCTATTGTTCCCGATGGTTTTACAATAGACTTAAGGTCGACCTTAACATTAAGGAACGTTCTAAAATACGACCCAATAAGTTACTACTTCGGCCATCTATCCAGACAATTTAAAACTGGGCTTATGCATGGCGTGCATGGGCCATCATAGGCAGATATAGGGCCTACTCACACAGGCCTAAAATAGGGAGGTTTAGAAACCAACAAAATCAAAACCACCATCAACCGAATCTAGGCTAAAAACGGTGAAACAAATACCCGCAGGCTGTGACACTGCATCCCTTATGCCTCGCGCAGCGAGGCTTTAGGGCTCGTTCATTCTATAACCAGAACAGAAAAGCGACAGCGGCGCCTCAGTGGATTTATTTGTAGGACACACAATTTGGGAAAGCATCATTACTGATTTTCAGTTTACTGTTGAAGTTCACAATTTGTTTGATAAGCAATTTACCTTTGAAATCTGGTGTCGCTTGTCGAAGTGAACCTTCTGCACCTGTTGGGCCTTCTCAATGTTGGTTTTATACAACTCTCCCAACAGAGCCTCGGAATTCTTTCAGGGCCGTCTGCACCAAGTAATGATAATCTTGAACTCAGGTTTAGCCACAACTTTTCCATTGTCAGATCATACACCAGTAAACCTGAACAATTGAAAAGTTGTGGCTCAACCTCAGTTGACGATTATCTTCGTTTGGTGCATACCGCCCTTTATGTCCATTCATCTGCCGTATAATCTTCAGAAGTGTGATTACATTCCTTTCCTTTCAATGAGGACCCTAGCTCACTGGCTCAATAGGTGTCACCAGTGGTTAAATCTATTGAAATGAAACTGGCAACTCGGTCCTGATCAATTTCCCACACAAAGGCCGTCCATTGTATAGGACCGAGTTTCGGTGTGCTGCCCTCTATCGTAGCTAGGATGCCCATTACATTCCTTCTCTTATTACAGGTCTTCCTTTAGGCACAAGCTCTAGCACCAAACAAGGAGGACTTTGTCCCCTTTCACATCTTATTCAACCTAGATTCTTAGCTCCCTGTTTGTCCAGGGCCTCTTCCATACTATAACTACTTTCCATCATTAGGTTCTAGCTCATTCACCTCTGGGATCTCTTCTACATAGCGCCTGAGGAAGACTCCGATTGGGGTCGAAAATTTGCGAAATATTCGGAGACGACTTTCCGATTTATTGTGTACTGTGTGTCGTTTTTGTGCTGGTTTTTGGATACCTGAAACAATATATTTCATATACGAAAGAAACTGGCCTTCAGGCATTCTCACCACAAAAATCATCACGCGTTTAGCATTGTTCAATTTTGTCCACGAGTTTTGCCATTTTCCTCTCACGTAATTTATTGACTACTGATGCATATTCAAATCATATGGGGTCAAAGTGTGTCCGGAATAAAGAAATTTGAATTATTTCACCGGCTAGGAGTTTTTTTGTATGATTCTGTCAGAAATTTTCGAGGTTATTTTTGAGGACGCCTTCTGATTGGTCATATTGAACCATACAACGCCATCCTTTTCATCACTTGAGAAGTTCACACATTGTGATACCATTACTAACCCTTCATCAGGTAAGGTACACATTTCAACTCATTTTTTTATGTATGGATTCGAACAGTCCTGTCGAGAATCCTAATTGATGTGTACACTCGCGAGCTCTGGGGTATACGGTGTACATACAGCTGAAAGTTTTGGTACACCTATCGATTTATGAAGTATTCACATTTGTAGTAAAATGGGTGTGGTTGGCTGGCCACAATCAATGGTAACTGTTGTCAGGGGATGTATAGTGTTTTCCAGTGATGCAAATTTCATGTTGCACCCCCAAAATTTTGGGATTTTTACATGAAAATGGAACGTCCAGTTCGGAAAAATTGAAAAGCAGATAAGGGTAGTTTTTAAATTCCTTTACTTGACGGCTAAGGTACAATTTCATGTCCTTCTGATATGATTTTAGCAATTAGAGTGACATTTATTACCACAATTATTACATAACAATTTGATATTTAAAAATGTGTTGCCTAGCAACAGTTTGCAAGCGGTTACAATCTTTAAAACATCAATCATTCACCATGCTGTTACCACATGATTTTGCATTTCCAATGCAACACGGCCAATGATTGCCCTGCATCTCACTTGGAACTGGAATCTGCACAGCATTTAATGCGTTGCAACACAGCAAATAAGCAGTCCTTAGATCTTAGATTCCTCAAAATAGGCACCTTTAGCTTTGATAACTGCCTGCTAACACGAGGCATTTGCCTGATTAGTTTCAGGAGATAGTCACTTGATATTTCATTCCAGCAACGCTGCAGCAACATCCACAGATTTTCAGCACTTGATGGTTGTTCTGCTCTGACTCGTCCATCCAGATCCGGTGATTGGCCGACCAAGTCATAACCTTCAGCAACCCATCCTGTTCCTTTCTCTCTATATTTATTGCGATTTATTGTATTGGTTGAATTTCTAAAACTTCACCAAGAAAAATATCAAACATAAAAATTGACTTCCCATAATGAAGAAACAATGGAGTTGTCAAAAGGACCTTGTCAAACGTTCCGACTAAAAGGAACGCAAGAAGTGCACACACTTATTGTGTAGACAGTTGTCCATTTTACATCACTTCTAATCAAACCTAAATTCTGCGAGCAGCGTTTAAAGCATCTTCGAGACTTTACATGTACTAAACTCTGTTTTTGCATTAAAATAAATAGAAAATTGGTAGAGTGACGTATGGTGAACGTTATGCCTGTTTGAAAGCGACCTCTACTAAATGACATACTTGATTATGTGAATTGCATCGCAACACCAGTTTGTTCACGCCTTCAGTCTGAAAAATGTAGCGACCGCCATTTGTAAGCTTAAAATTAACAAATTTAAAACGACGATCCGTTATGAAAGGGCTTTCTCCTTTTGCCCTGTCTTTAGCTTCGTCTCCGATCATTTTGCGGAATTCATTCTTGTCTGGCACAACTATGATTGTATAAATTTGTGGTAGAGTTTTTCCATTTTGTTGGTAATTTTCCTTTGCTTTTTGTTGCGCAAAGCAGCAGCGCTCAGGCTGTGTCCAAGGCATTTCCGAATTGGAGGCGACATGTCTTTTCATGAAGTTTTCAGTCACCGTGTAACCTGAAATCAAGAAGTAAAACAAACCAGTAAAGCTATTTCATGTACCCCATTTTTTTCAATTCTTTTTTGTGGCAAAAACGCCATAAGGCTAGTTCATACTTCTACGCAAGACCATCGCCGGCGACCGACGCACGACCTTTCGTTCTACGCCGACCCCGCCGTACTATTTTAAATTAAACGAGTTTGTCAGCGAATCGAGACATTTTTTTCAGACGCCATTTTGGGAATGACCAAGACGGGATAGAAGCTTCGCTGTAATTGGCTAAGTTCGGCGAGTCCAGTACTCCGCTGCTTCCCCAACGAAATGGCATGTCGCCAGGGTCTGAACCAAGCCATCTTCACTGAGTTCAGGTCAAGACTCGGCTTCTTCTCCCTTGACCTTCACGCAAGCAAACCACATTCCGTGTTCAACGGATTTCCCTGGTCCCAAAAATAGCAACCAATCACGGCAAAGCTTGCATCGGCAGCTCGGGTATGATGACAGGATGGCGGTCGATGAAACTTTATTCGAATGCAAATTCTCCGTGAAAGGACTTACAAGTACTCAAAAAGAAGCCGTGAAGGCAATATTCGATGGAGACTTTTAGTCTGTTATAGGACTGGCAGTGGGAAGTCAATTATGTACCAGCAGGTTAGTGTTGTTCGCTACGAAGTTGAACGGCGTACTCGTATGAATGAGTTATCGCAAAAGAACCGAGGCTTCTGATTGGTCGCACGAGAAAATCCCAAAGCGTTGAACACGGAATCTGGTTGCTTGCTGCAGAGTGTAGGAAGAGGTTAGCGATTTCTACACGATGCATTATGCAGAATGAACCAAGCGCGAGAAGGGGAGCCGGTCGTGAAGACCATGGGTGGGAGGATGAGGTCTCTTCGGCCGCGCGGTATTGACGATCATTTTGGCGGAAGCGATTTAACTGGAGGCTCAAGGGTCTGACCACGGGCATTTCGAGGGTTGTCACAGAGAATTTAGGTGTCGGAATTAAGTTCATTGAATCTCAAAACTCGCAAAATCAAAGACAGGTGGTTGAAATGAAACCAATAAATTTCGTCCGAACGTTTTGAGGAAGCTGCAACTGAAGTCATAGATGTCAGGCTAGAAACAAATAGATGAATTATTATAATTTTGATAATTCCAAAGGTTCTAAGCAGCTACCTATAGAGGTCCAATTACATTGTAGTAGATGTTGATAAAACCAGCAAAAAAAGCTTTGAAAGTAATATATCTTCCTCCAAAAGGAACAAAAATCGCTAGCCAACGAACAAATCACTAGTTATACAAGCGATCATCCCATGTGAATCTTGAGGGCACTCAGATTTCCTGACACGTATAGTACCTATGCAGTACATGTAATTGTAAATGTTAATTAACATTTACAATTACATGTACTGCCTAGGTACTATAGGGTATTCGAAAAACCTGGACAATGGACGGTGGACGATGGACGATGGACGGCTCCTTTCAGCATCATCGATCTCCACCACCTGGATGATAATTGTCGCATTTCCGACATACCTCCAAGACGTAAAAAATACGCCGCAAGAATTTAAATGAAAAATTGCAGCAAATCAAAGTATATCGTGCAAGATTTATAAAATATCATCCTGGGTGCATTTCGTCATTTTCACGAATATTATTTTCTCTTTGCATGGCAAGTTTGACGCCTTGGGACATTTCCGGCAAACAGCCGTACAGTGGGATTATTGCTGGGAAGGGCTGGAAAATTAATGCTATACCGACTATATTTCGGGAATGGGGAGATAGGGTGTCTACAAAACTAAGACCTAAGACCTACAAAAGTAAGACCCCACTGTATAAAAGTAAGACCCTGTTATAAAAGTAAGACCCCCACAGTACAAAACTAAGACCCTGTTATAAAAGTAAGACCCCCACAGTACAAAACTAAGACCCTGTTATAAAAGTAAGATCCTCACAGTACAAAACTAAGACCCAGTTATAAAAGTAAGACCCCCACAGTACAAAACTAAGACCCTGTTATAAAAGTAAGATCCTCACAGTACAAAACTAAGACCCAGTTATAAAAGTAAGACCCCCACAGTACAAAACTAAGACCCAGGGCGGCACCACTGCAAATGACCTTGACCTTTAACCCCGGAAGTGACCTTGACCTGAAATGAAGGCAATATAGGGCAATAAAGGGCAATAGAGGGCAAAAAACCTGCAGAAAGAAGCTAACAAGGGTCAGTCATGCCTGTCAGTTGTTAGCTCCTTCCTGCAGGGTTTTTGTGTCCGAGTGGTCAGCGAGGAAGGTGAGAGGTCAAGGGTCAAGGTCGTCCTGATTTCATTGGAATATGTTAATAGACAACGGAGATATTCGAGAAAAACCGAAGATTTCCGAAGATTCCCGAGTGATTCCGAACATTGCCGAGTACTCCCGAGTGATCCTCCGCGACTTTGCACCCCTAGCGGAGGGAATTTGGAACTAAGATAAGCGAGATACCCCCCTATTGAGTTCATGACGCCCTCTATTTCCTTCATTTCAGGTCAAGGTCACTTCCGGGGTTAAAGATCAGGGTCATTTGCAGTGGTGCCGCCTGGGTCTTAGTTTTGTACTGTGGGGGTCTTACTTTTATAACAGGGTCTAATTTTTAACAGGGTCTTAGTTTTGTACTGTGGGGGTCTTACTTTTGTAGGTCTTGGGTCTTAGTTTTGTACACACCCTGGGGAGATAAGACCA
>NMRB01005718.1:0-18246 GCA_002633025.1 Notospermus geniculatus
GGGGGAAGGGGAGGGGGAGGGGGTGCTGACGCCTTCTCTTCGATAGGAGCAGTCAGCCGCGCTTATTGCTAACAGATGGCAGCACAGTCTTAGCGGACCAAATGTACAGGAAATCTATTATGATCGCTGCTCGATCGATAATGACTGGGTCCGCTAGATGCATTGAATTGGGCCCTAGTGACACCTAGTGGTCAACTCGCTGGCAGCTCCTATTGCCTTTTGAATTTAGCGTTCACCGTCTCAGTGGATTTTTGTAATTGGCCCTATTGTCTTTGTAATATATGTCAAACTACTTAACACTGGTCACAAGATTTCGTGTTATACAGGGGAAGTCCAACGAACGCGTGCTTTCATTGGCTGAACGAGTTATTGACGAGAGATTGCCACAGGTCAGTTGCGGTATGTCTGCGAGCCTATCTCAAGCGGAATGTATATTGTACATGTACGTGCATGCACATGCGATATGTTCTACCTAAGGTGACCCACTAAGCGTTACATAGCGAACGTGGGAGCTCAAAAATGGTGAGAAATTCGTCTTTTTCTCTGATTCCTTTCATAAAACAAAGTATCTTACATCTCGGGAGGAATCTAATGGAATGTACAGTGATTTAATAGTGTACACATACTTCATGCAGCATGTGTGCAGTATGGCTGCATGCAGTATGTGTAGCGATGTTTCTGTCACTATGCTGGTCCTGATGGATGAAGACCTCCATGCATATGCCCAGGAGTTTCTGGGAGGGCCTATATAGGCCTTCACGCCTTCGCTGTATGTGATGATGGCACCCAGCGACGGGATGCCGGCAAGCGTTGGAACCTCACAGCTGCATCTTGACAACCAATGGTTGTGACATCTCTACGCCCTCCGACTACGCCCGCGCTCGTGTACCGGTAAAGTCTCATATATGATGTAGCCAATACGTATGATATTAGAGGATGCGCAGTTGTGTGGTATTTGTTGAGCATTATTTGGATATCATTCTTCTGGACAAATTCCAGCATTCTCTGCATTTGCTTCAACAGTTGGGCAAGGAGGGGGGCAACTCCAAAGAAAACTAGCAGAATCTTTCTCTTTTTCAGATTCGTCGAGTGACTACGCACGTCATGACGTACATCACGTTTCTCCCGATTTTGGCAGTCGTCCTCCTGCCTCGTATCCTGTGCCTGGCTATCGATGAAAGCAGAAACCCCAGACCACACGCAGTGAAGCCCGAAGGGTGTACTTTTGAACTGAATGGCACCACATTGAGGTGTAGATCAGCAGCTTTGGATGACGTCATGAATTATTTAGAGAGTGAAAACTATGTAAAAACATTGATCATTCGAGATTGTCATTCTGATTTGAATAAACCAGAAATGGCTGTGGACATTTTACAACGCCTTAAACTCGATGGGCCCACCAAAGTCATTCGATTTCCTTCGAGGCAGAACTGGGATTATCTAGAAATATCGAACTGTGCAATTGAAAGCGACGTCGATCCAGGAATATTCACCGAGGGTTTTGAGAATTTGATGACGTTAAAACTAAATAATGTTGGCATGCACAAGGTCAAAAGAAGTACGCTTGCGGGACTGAAGGGTTTGGAGAAGTTGTCCTTGGCGGACAATCCGAGCCTTACATTTATCGGTGTGGATATTTTTGATGATCTACTCAGTTTGACGGAGTTGGACCTGAGTTATACTCGGCTAGACAGCTTCAATCCCGTCCTTAAAAACAACTATGTGGATTTGATTCTGCATGATAATCCGATATCACATGCCACCCTGAGCAGCGGTCACCCAACCCGTGTGTGTTCGGTTGATTACAGTTACACAATGATCAAAACCCTTCAGCCAGGAGATTTTAAAAACATCAACTGTCCACGAAACGTATCGCTTCGCTTCAAAGGCAATAGTTTTGTTTCCATTGATGAGAATTCGTTCGAAGGGCACGACGGATTAGGT
The DNA here is from genome assembly GCA_002633025.1 of Notospermus geniculatus. Lineage (NCBI taxonomy): Eukaryota > Metazoa > Nemertea > Pilidiophora > Heteronemertea > Lineidae > Notospermus > Notospermus geniculatus. The sequence continues at coordinate 1,945 of NMRB01005718.1, forward strand.
ACTGTGGACTTTTCCGACGTCAGGTGGATAATCAAGCCTGGCGAGGACCTGCACAAAGTCTTCCGAGAACTAGTTACAGCACTGCGACAGCGTACCGTGGATGAACTGCTGGTATACAAAACTCGATTGGACGCTAAAAGCGTCTGGGCAATCTCCGAACTGCAACATCTGGTGAGTTTACGCTCGCTGAACCTTTCAAGTAACATTCTTGGAGCAGGCCTACTGGCAGCGCCGATAAATTTCACCATATTCTCACAAATTCGTGGTTTGGAAACCCTTGACCTGTCATGGAATCGGTTGTCCAATGGTCTGGACGTGTACTTCAGCAGCGAAATGAACAGCTTGAAATTTCTTGACATTTCCTTCAATCGCCTATCACAGTCAGCATCTGCTCTCCGGTTCTTGACCAAGGACGGTAAACCAACTGTCCCCAATTTACGTGTCTTACTCCTCCGGCGATCTTTCGACGAGACCACCAATGGAAGACACAGTGCAAATATCACATGGTTCAAAGGCCTTGCAAACCTTGAGCATCTTGACTTGAGCAACAATTACAGGCTTTTTAGAACGTTAAAGAAACAGCAGTATCTGAGCCTGTTCAAAGGACTTTCGAAGTTGAAACATTTGGATATGTGGCGAACAGATTTCGGCAACAGGAGGTACACCGATAAAGAAATGAGAGACCTGTTTCATGACCTTGACAATCTCAAGGTCATTAACATCTCAAATAGCGGCATCACGAACGACAATATGCCCCTATTCTCACATTTCGGGAATTTAGAAGTTCTTAACCTGTCCCTCAACAGGTTAGCATCGATATCTGGAGAATGGTTCAAAACACTGACGAATATTAAAAACCTCGATGTCTCTGACAATAAAATTACGTACATTGACGTCGACGTATTCCACAGGATGACAAATCTACAAGTGGTGAAGCTTGGGAACAACGCATACAGCTGCTTGTGTTCTTTATCACCTTTCGCAGAGTGGCTAAGGAATCCAAATAAAACAATCGTGTTGTCCGCGAGGCCACGAGTACACGTAATGGATCCCGATGAAATTTTGTGTCTTACGCCATTCGGTGAGAAAGAAGGGACAGGCATGTACGGGAAGAGAGTCGACCTAGACTTTCGTCCGTCTCTCGCGGATAACTGTCAAGGCGAGCTGTACATCGTCACAGTTGTTCCGATCGTAGTCTTCCTGTTAGTTGTTGTTTTGTCGATCTGGATGTATCGCTACTGCACAAAGACGAGCAGTCAGTATTCTGCGGCGACAAGGAAGTTGCAACGGCGAGGGAGGGATCAGCAACATGCTTATGTGTGCTGGGACCGTCGCTCAGCTGCTGATGCTGAATGGGTGAACGAGAAGCTTGACATGGATGAAAAGTTGAAGAACTGCGACGAAATGCGGTGTAATATTAGCCATGCAGGCCCTGTTGAAGAGAATAGTATGTCGAGGCAAATTACTCAACACGGGCGCCATTTTAAATGCATTCTACTTGTAGTAACCGACAACTTCGTCCAGAAGCTTTGGCCGGATATCGAAGAGAACATTCCAGATGGCGAGTTGAGGCAGATTAATTTCGTTTTGTTGTTAGTGGGATTACGTAAATATTCCCTTCCTACAAAACTTCATGATCTATCTCGAAGGCGTCCATGTTTTACCTGGCCATACTCGACAGACCAACACCTCGATGAACAACTGACCTCACGAAAAGAAAACTTTTGGTATGAAGTGCGCATGGCTGTGAGGGGTGTGACGTCATGTCCCGGATGTTATTGCTGCGTATCTGTTGCTTGAGGTAAAAAATGGAACCAATATCGTATCTTTGCAAAACGGGGACACTTTCATCTCACACGAAAGACATGAATGTGAACATTTACAGCAAAATGGGGACATTTTCTTCTTTTTTTTGTGTAGATGACACACATGCAAAGAATGAAGTATCTTATCGTAGCAAAGCGGAACATTTTCATATTTTGCTTACACCCCCGAGTTAGGGTGGCTTCCTAACCATTTTCTACACTGTAAATCCAGGTGACGCGTTTAGCGTTTAGTTTTGTGTTTAACAAAACACAACTTAACACAGTACGTGAATATAACTGAACATATCATCAGGACAGGCGTTCTATCCGCCTAGAAACATACTTCTTGTTGCCTAAAATGCCGAAATATATCATTTGTTGTACTGTAAATCTAAAGTCTAAACACGAAACTAAACGGGAATATGCAACACTTTTTAAACATCTAAACGCGATTAGTTNATTTTAAAAACATCAACTGTCCACGAAACGTATCGCTTCGCTTCAAAGGCAATAGTTTTGTTTCCATTGATGAGAATTCGTTCGAAGGGCACAGCGGATTAGGTACTGTGGACTTTTCCGACGTCAGGTGGATAATCAAGCCTGGCGAGGACCTGCACAAAGTCTTCCGAGAACTAGTTACAGCACTGCGACAGCGTACCGTGGATGAACTGCTGGTATACAAAACTCGATTGGACGCTAAAAGCGTCTGGGCAATCTCCGAACTGCAACATCTGGTGAGTTTACGCTCGCTGAACCTTTCCAGTAACATTCTTGGAGCAGGCCTACTGGCAGCGCCGATAAATTTCACCATATTCTCACAAATTCGTGGTTTGGAAACCCTTGACCTGTCATGGAATCGGTTGTCCAATGGTCTGGACGTATACTTCAGCAGCGAAATGAACAGCTTGAAATTTCTTGACATTTCCTTCAATCGCCTATCACAGTCAGCATCTGCTCTCCGGTTCTTGACCAAGGACGGTAGACCAACTGTCCCCAATTTACGTGTCTTACTCCTCCGGCGATCTTTCGACGAGACCACCAATGGAAGACACAGTGCAAATATCACATGGTTCAAAGGCCTTGCAAACCTTGAGCATCTTGACTTGAGCAACAATTACAGGCTTTTTAGAACGTTAAAGAAACAGCAGTATCTGAGCCTGTTCAAAGGACTGTCGAAGTTGAAACATTTGGATATGTGGCGAACAGATTTCGGCAACAAGAGGTACACCCATAAAGAAATGGGAGAGCTGTTTCATGACCTTGACAATCTCAAGGTCATTAACATCTCAAATAGCGGCATCACGAACGACAATATGCCCCTATTCTCACATTTCGGCAATTTAGAAGTTCTTAACCTGTCCCTCAACAGGTTAGCATCGATATCTGGAGAATGGTTCAAAACACTGACGAATATTAAAAACCTCGATGTCTCTGACAATAAAATTACGTACATTGACGTCGACGTATTCCACAGGATGACAAATCTACAAGTGGTGAAGCTTGGGAACAACGCATACAGCTGCTTGTGTTCTTTATCACCTTTCGCAGAGTGGCTAAGGAATCCAAATAAAACAATCGTGTTGTCCGCGAGGCCACGAGTACACGTAATGGATCCCGATGAAATTTTGTGTCTTACGCCATTCGGTGAGAAAGAAGGGACAGGCATGTACGGGAAGAGAGTCGACCTAGACTTTCGTCCGTCTCTCGCGGATAACTGTCAAGGCGAGCTGTACATCGTCACAGTTGTTCCGATCGTAGTCTTCCTGTTAGTTGTTGTTTTGTCGATCTGGATGTATCGCTACTGCACAAAGACGAGCAGTCAGTATTCTGCGGCGACAAGGAAGTTGCAACGGCGAGGGAGGGATCAGCAACATGCTTATGTGTGCTGGGACCGTCGCTCAGCTGCTGATGCTGAATGGGTGAACGAGAAGCTTGACATGGATGAAAAGTTGAAGAACTGCGACGAAATGCGGTGTAATATTAGCCATGCAGGCCCTGTTGAAGAGAATAGTATGTCGAGGCAAATTACTCAACACGGGCGCCATTTTAAATGCATTCTACTTGTAGTAACCGACAACTTCGTCCAGAAGCTTTGGCCGGATATCGAAGAGAACATTCCAGATGGCGAGTTGAGGCAGATTAATTTCGTTTTGTTGTTAGTGGGATTACGTAAATATTCCCTTCCTACAAAACTTCATGATCTATCTCGAAGGCGTCCATGTTTTACCTGGCCATACTCGACAGACCAACACCTCGATGAACAACTGACCTCACGAAAAGAAAACTTTTGGTATGAAGTGCGCATGGCTGTGAGGGGTGTGACGTCATGTCCCGGATGTTATTGCTGCGTATCTGTTGCTTGAGGTAAAAAATGGAACCAATATCGTATCTTTGCAAAACGGGGACACTTTCATCTCACACGAAAGACATGAATGTGAACATTTACAGCAAAATGGGGACATTTTCTTCTTTTTTTTGTGTAGATGACACACATNGGCGTAGTGGTTAGAGCGTTGGTCCAGATTATGCATGTTGCAGGTGGGCCCTGGATCGAATCTGCCTGCCGGTATTATTCACTCTTTACTGCCTGCCTTTTTATACTTTTTTCCTTCATCTTCCCAACGCTTTTTTGTCACTTTTTCAGTCTAAATCAGTCGGTTTAATAATTTTTTGCCGTCATGGAAACACTTGGAATATGGAGAACTAAACGCGTTTAGATGTTTAAAATCTGTTGCATATTCCCGTTTAGTTTCGTGTTCAGACTTTAAACACTTTAGATTTACAGTGTAAGCCAGGAATGAATTTCACTACAGGCATTCCTATTGGTCAATCATGTACTCGACATTCAAAACATCACCCTCCTACGCAACCTCCACATCAGGCCCAGACTTGATTTCTGCTTCCGGTCTTCTTAAATAAAATATTCTAATGGATCTTCCAAGGAGAGTGCCTCCGATATATGGCCTGCAAGGATAAGGAGGTACATTCCATGGGGGTGTGGCATCACGTGACGTCATGATTTCGTGAATAAATGTTTATGCCAACATCCATTGCCGTATTGTTAATGATTCAATACCCGACGTCAAACAAGTTTGACCACTTCGTTGACCTCATCGGGGTTAGGACCTACTTTATGTGTGTTCAAGAGATTAAAAGTTCAGGTCAACTCGATAACGATAGGAGGTAATATCTGGCCGATGATTTGGTTGTCCCTGCCAAGATTGTTTCAGTAGGCTACTTCGTAGGCTGGGCATTGTACATGTAAATGTACATATGTTGAAGGTATCTACGTTGGAGAGTATTTTCTCCTTCTAAACTTACAATGTTACATTAGCAACCAACCCTTCCACTAGAGCAGTTAATGATGACTGCGAACTGCCGGTGTAACGAAGATGAATGTACCCTATCATAGAATGTTCCTGGTACATCCAGTGACGGCCTACGGCCGTCACTGGATGTACCAGGAACATTGTAAGACAAGTATAAACTGAGTGTCTTTACACCGGCCAGGTCAGTCGGAACCTGACAATGCTGTGGCGCCTCCCCACTCCCGTTGCCACACAGAAAGGAACTGGCCATGCAGACCAAGCATGGACCTTCGTCACGTACGTTCACCACTGTACGTCAAGGGAATTAGGCGTTGCCAACGAAGGGTGACACTTTAGATAGAAATTATCACGTCAACGTGGGAAGAACACGGTAATTTAAACCCTGACCTCAAATGCAAGTCCTGATAGTGGACCCAACTTAGGTGAACCACGTTGACGGCATATCGCGTTTTACGTCCGAGAGTATCGACCGCCCCAGTAACCCAGCACAGCACTGGCGTCCGATGAAAAGTTTACTCATACCACAAAATAAGGCCATGATAAGAGCCCCTCAAAGATCGGGCGATACCATGAATTCTTATATCTCCGAATGTTTGCAAGCTGTGTCATTTGCATGGTGTCTGGTGGGTTATCGGGATGATGAGCTTCATTTGGATGTTAAAATCTGTTTCCATTATAACAAAGTTTGATTGTTTCGTCGGGTGAATCCGGGGACGACATCCAACCAGAAAAATTCAATGGAGTTTGACATTTTTATGTTGATTTCGTAACTATCAAGAAATCTGTCCTGGATAACTATCGTCAACCCAATCAATTGATAAGTTGCCTTCAGTCCGTTTACGTCACTAGATTGAGACAGTCTGGGAGGCCTAGTTTAAAAGTGATTGCACCAGAACAGCTGGGCGAATAGGCCTTCTGAAAGCAACGATAATCGGGCGGAGATACCGGATCGCAAGTCACAGCATTACATTCTTCATTGGAACCGTCTTTTTCAGGAAGTTGTACACTTCCCATTCTGAGGAATTACAACACAATAAAGAATAAATAAAAAAGTTTGTAGTGAGTCAAAAACGTGACTGTCCTATCTGACACGTCTATCGGAGATATTTTGCGCGTGATCTTGGATCTCAAAAGCCGGGAAGTCTTCATCAGATCACGCAGTCCTCTTGGAATAATCTAATCTGTAGACACCGGTTTCAGTCTGTGAATGTCTCAATTTGGAAGTTCCACAAGGAATGGACCTTTATGGTGATGGTCTAGAATCCCCTCACAAACGTTGTAGTGTTATTGCTGAGAACCCAGAGATGGAACTACGGTCACGGTCGTCATCGTCTTCGTCCTCTTTATCATCATCATCGTCGGATTCTGACAGTAAGTAGGCCCTATTTTTTCTAATTTTTCGTAGACTTTGTTCGAAATCACAAACCCCATTGATCCAATGATCGTAGTTGCCAACCGTTGTCGTTTCTCTGACGACTATCCTCCGACAGCAGGGGCTTTACCACGCTCCTCTTCATCATCTCACACAGTAAAAAATATAGTGTTAAGGTAACACTGAAAATGGGTGTTAACTTTAACACCGATTATGAGTGTCCAATAGCTCCCAACACCAACTTATCTTAACACTCTTTTTAACACTGATTTCTAGTGTTATCAGACAGTTAACACTACTTTTGGGTGTATGGTTAACACTACTTTTTTTACTGTGCACACAAACGTGCGAGTGTATGAAGAGGATCGAGACCAAATCCCTGCTGTGGGAGGATGCTGACTACTGGCTGCCCAAGCAGCAGCTCCTTCCTTCTGTATTTCACAGCTTGTCGTCAAAATGTCCGACTCATTTTGGTTCTCAGTCACCCAATCATCAGCATTATCTGCAGGCAGACAAGACAAAGCCATAGGTTAGTCATTGGCCTAGGCGTGACAGAATCACAAATGTGACCATGAGTCATTGGCTTATAAGTCACAGCCACGAGAAATACCATACACAGACATGACAGAATCATTGAAGTCGTTGGCTTACGGCATTGTCAATACAGAAACATAAACCATTGGTTGACCATAAGTACGGCGTACATGTACAACAGAAGTGATCATAGACGAAACGGAATCCCACGCCATTGGCTTTTGTACCAACCACAGCCATGACAAACCAACCAAGAATGGCAAGATCCTAACGAAATCCCATTGGCTTACCACCACAAAACACAGACGACAAACCCATCACAGACAGGAATCCCAAGCCAATCATTGCCATTGGCTTATAATACCATGCACAAATGTACATGTACGTTAGAACATTACAGTGGTAGAAGTCAGGCAACTTGACTATTGCCTAACCATGCACAGCCATGACAAACCCAGTCAAGGTCAAAACAAGTGGTAAACGAACCTCATGTTCGGGTTTGCCGACCCCTGTCGAGTGAATGGGGACGAGGATGAACTACGCCTCTGCCTTCACGGTGGTACCCAAAGCAAATATTTACCAATATCTTAGCTTTTGAACCATCGGCAAACAGGTCTCTTACTCTCAACCAACAAGGCCTATTGTCAATCACCTCAGGTACACTCTCACTATTTACCTAACTAGGTATCATGTGGATTTTTGGGTCATTTGTATCAACTAAATAAATACCCCCATTCGTATGTTATCGTATATCATGTCGTGCTACCAAAGCTGCTGACTTGTTTATAAGGAGATGAAAAAGTCGCTAAGGAATGGAAGATGAAGGAAACTCGTTGTCGTGGAAGTTGGTTTTAGCCCACACCCAGTATCCTTCTTGCATCACGAAATGTAGCCTATGAAAGATTTTAACAGTTATATCTCCTGATGCTTTCACATCAGTTGCTCTCTCAGTTTGGGAATCGTCGCTCTTGGGAAAGATCCTTCCTGCATCCTTGCCAAGGATATAGCTCAGCTCGGTCATGATGCAGTTCAAGAGCCAACCCCGAAGTAAAAATGGGAGTTTGTTCTGTAATAACTGTGTAGATATCATCGTTACGTCTTTGAAAGAAAGTTGGAAGCGTTCACAAATACATTCCGAATTCAGCTAGCGCTTCATCAGGAGTTAGCTAAACACCCCCACGGTAGGGCCTACGTAGTAGGCCTACTTATTCTTCCTTGTTTTGGAGCATACGCAAATAGGTTGTCTTCACGATGGAGTGTTTGATAAAAGCATTAAGCATATATACAATAAATCATACATATATAAAAAAACCTTGACGAACGAGCAGGCCTATGTTGTGAGATACTGTTATGTACGATTTCCCATGGATGTGAAAATATCGATTTCATGACGAATGCCCCGTTAGAGACACTTGCGGGCCAATTTTGGTGGATTTCCGGGGCTCCATCAGGTCCGTCAACATTCCGTTCCCTGTGGTGCCCCTCGCCGTATTTTTCCAGAAAGAGAGATTACGCTGTCTGCGTCCACAGTCGGATACCTACCAATGTCTGAGGTGGTTACTGGTGTAACAACGTTTAATTTACAAAAGCAATAGGCTTGGTTAATATCGTAACCACCAGTTACTTTCACAACCACCAGTTACTTTCGTAACCACCAGTTACTTTCGTAACCACCAGTTGCTTTCGTAACCACCAGTTACTTTCGTAATCACCAATTGCTTTCGTAACCACCAGTTACTTTCGTAATCACCAGTTGCTTTCGTAACCACCAGTTACTTTCGTAACCACCATCGCAATAGGTCACTGGCACGACTGGTTTCAAATCTCTCCTAGAGGAGTGTGGTTACTACGAAAACGACACTCGAATATTTAGAAGGGAGCTTCCTGCTTGTATTTTGGAAGAACTCGATAAGACCACCTACATGTAGGTTTGTCAATGAAACCCTTGCTACACTACGTACCAGCCAGAAGCTACCACAAATTGCTGATGTGTCGGCAAGAGCTGAAGGGGAACGGCATAAAAACTAGGCTCGTCGAATGGTCTACGAAAAGATACAACCCCGTTTCAAATTGCTATATCTAAATTGCTTAGGAGAATTTAGGAAACGGGTTGAGATGAAAGGGAATCTGGGGCATGATATTCAAAGAATGTAGGACGAGTTTGAGGATAAGTGGATCAGTAAACAGAACTATATGATCGGTCTTACTGGCGGCAAACTTCTCCAAGGATGATTGAGAATGGTAAACTTGTTCAAGGTTGATTGAGATCAGTGAACCTGTCCAAGGTTGTTTAGGAAGATCAACATTCGAAGGTCGTTGGGAAATTTGAAGAAATTTGAGACAAAAACATTACCCTTGTTACAAATGTGTGGTGGTCATCCCCGCTGTGTAAGCAATAAATGATGTCAGCGAACATAAAGTTGTACCCCGACGAGCATGACAGACCGTCGCATGGGACAGCAGGCCTTGTACTTTGTGCCTTTGCAAGGGCAAGTAAAATACCCCATCCAAGTGAGGAACATGAGTAGCTTGAGATGGCCTCTTCGGTACTTACCAGGGCCAATAATGCTATGGCTTCAGCCCTGGCGGGAAAAGCTGATACGAGCATTCCAGAGGTTGAGGTTGCGCTTGATTCGCATCAAGATGTAGAAATTGAGTGTCTAACTATCTGAGCAACAGGTGGTATCGAATTTGATTCAGGAAATCTCCCGCGTTCCCTTCGTGAAAGTAATTAGGCCGGCCGGATTAAAAACGAAAAGCACTGTGTTCTGATACACATCATGCCTAGATCAGCGTCATCGAATCGTGAAATGCAGCTATTTCTCACTTCAGATTCCGATGGTCCGACACACTTTCATGAAATCGTTGAACTGAAGCGGATTTCTGCGAGCAACCTCGCCAGTGTATCCCTTGACCCGAAGAAGCCGCTATGGAGGACGCTAAGGGGACAAGGTAAGCCACATTAACATTGGTAAAATTGTTACGTCGACATTTCAGTGCGAGCGTCGGTGTTTCGATGCAGCGTGATGAGGTAGCCCACATGTATTCGCAGGTTTTCAATTTGTATGTCAGCATCGATATTCATACGTTTTTTCGCATCTTCTTTAGGTTTGATGGACGCAATAAGGATCCTCCTACCTGACCTCATCCAATCCGACGCTTCCAAACTCGACCAGAACCTCATAGCGGCGGTGAGCCGCGAGTCCCCGACAAATATGGAAAAGATCAAAGATGTTTACTACAGGGTTTATCAGAACAAATGGATGAACCGGCAAGGGAGAGACGGTACTGCGCATGCGTTTGTTGCGGAGCTACGGCAGGCGCATCTGAATTCCTTGGCAGGTAAGACAGCTTTTTAAAAAGTGTTTCTCGGTCGGTCAATGGAAATTTTGAGCACCGGACTATTTACATCCGTCCCTTATTTCAAAATTGTACAGACACGGTGTCAAGTGATTAATGAAACAAAACCTTGGAGAACACAGCCGATAAAATCAGGAGGAGCTAATCAAACATAACGTGGACTTTCGAGGCAACTTCAAAGGAATTCTTCTAGTTATTTTTACCTCTTCACATAAACGCCAATATGAAAAGCATTCCACACGCCGACTTCATATTAAAAGTTCACCAGAGAGTGATATTGTCCTAATTCGTAAAAACTATACACGGTACGAAGAATTTGACTAAATTAGCATGAATACCAAACAATCTAAAATAACCTGCGGCGAGTCAGGTATACGTTCTCCTCATCAAGTAAGGCTCCTGTATATGAAATAGGTTTTGCTCTGGTTATTTTGGAAATTGGAATAAAAGTGTTTGTTCGTGTATGCATTGGCTGACATAATCCACAATGGCAGAGGAAGGGCCGTACGAGTTGATATTGTATCATGACTATGGTGGGTAGTGTCCGATTCTCAACTCCATTATGCAGTGTTGCTTTCTGTATTAAAGTGTCGGCGAACTTTACCCTCATTCAGTGCTCACGATTATTTTTCTAAACAGTGTTCAAAACCTTTTGTTTCGCTCTTGCATACCAAATATCGTTGCTTTTTGTCAATTCCATGTAGTGTTGTGGCCGTATTTTTTGTCTTTGAGTCTCTTTCTTGAATTACATTCTTGTTGCCTTGAATTCAAGTTTTCGTGACTTTGTGACTTTTAAAATACATGTAATGTGGAAGTGGAGGAGGATTAAATCAAAATCACGAACTGCAGACACATCTTTTGAAGAAGGTACCCAGATAGCATCGATCGGTGGCCAAAGAGCGGGAAATCAACGATCGGGGGACAGCAGCGATCTTTGGCGGCCCACCGTCGGGCTACTGGCGACAAGGGACTCATGGCGTATCGGCGACAGCCACCAGTGGGCCACCGGCGGCAGAAGAGGGGAGGGGCAAACCAGCATATTCTGCAAAGTCACCCTGTCATGCCTGCTGCACGTCCTTGACTAAGACTAAATGATGATAAACACGTCATCTCGACATCGTTCTTGATTGCCTGACTATTTTTGCAGAAACGTGTCCAGATTGCTGAAAGTTCAAAGTCATATGGACGTAACCCCGACAACCAACTTCAGTTTTGCTCTTGGTCGTTACAGATAGGTGTATATCCGTGTTTGAGCAACGTATGAGCCATCACTTCAACCGGTTGATGACAGCATGCAAGGAAAACAACCTCGAGGAAATGAAGCTGGCATTGGCTGCTGACACCGGGATGGATATAAACTGCAGTAACGATCTTGGTAAGCATTAACCGAATTGGCCAGTTATTGCATAATTATTGAACACGTTTTGGGAAAGGTACACACTTCGAAACGTAACACACCAGCAGTGGCATATTAGCTGATTTGTCAATTACAAGAAGCATTTCATTCCTTGGCTGATTGGTCAATTGCAAGAAGGCATTTCATTGGCCACAAGACGTTCGATTTCGATGACGTCATACTGACACCTACACAGAACAATTCGACATGACTAATGATATCAAAACAGAAGATTTGACACCTCCCTTTGCGAATAATGGGAATATAATAGGCCCTAAATAGATAAAACAGTTGACCCTGGCCCCGGGATCGTGTCCGTGCCTGTCGTACTATTGTTTCTTGTCGATTTGACACGCAGTTTAGAAGACAAGTGCTCTGCGTGAAATCTCCGTCGTACGAAGTTAGGCGATGACTCACCCAGTCCTGCCGATTCACGTTTATCAAATGTTTTCGACCCGTTTTATTGTCGTCAGAATTTCATGGAAAACCAGTGTTTGATCACGCACAATTGCTAAAGTCGTGTGACTTTCTGGTGATGTACAGGTGAAGTTCTAATCCAAGACAGGTCTTGACCAGTTGTAGGCCTACTATCACGATGAGAAATAAGTGCCAGGCATACACGCCTACGAGAGAGAAAGGGAATTCATCTGTCCACTGCACCCCAAAATTACATGAAAATCGGCGAATCCTGCCAAATCATAGTAAACCGCCAATCAGAACACTTGTTATTGACCGTGTACTTCATATGCTGGACGCTGACTGGCGATTGGAGGACGGCTCGATGCGTGGCAGCCAATCAAATCTTCTGTTGTTTACAACTGCAAACTAATCTAGTGGCTTATTGGTGTCCGCAAACATGTGATTGATCGGAACGGAAGATTTTAACTTACACCGCAGATAAACAGGTACAGAAGCAAACCCATGAGCAATCTGTCAACACCCCAAACACAAGTAGCCACTTCGTGTAGAAATTGCTTTGGGTGTCCAAACATACATAAAGTACTTTCGCTACTTCGCCATTGAAATGTTCTTCTGAACCAGTTTTCGGTATCATATCTGTCCACTTGACCCCAGCGTTTTGAGTACAGTACGTCATGTCTACAAATTTCTACAACTTCGTCCCTCGGATTTGTAATTACATTACAAATGCATAGGACACAATATATCATTCGCCCCTGGAGATGAGATTGATATCATACGATATTCGATACTCGTAGGTGTTTTTGGGAGGGGTGCAATTGAATTATCCGAATGAAAAGAATATGACTAGTCATACCTTTAGATAAATATTACAAGTTAAACAATGAGTAAGGTTAACAACAGACACAAGGTGAAACTCGTCCTCACAATCAACGAGTTTTTTGCTTCGGTCTGGTGTCTGATATTCGAAACTATGAAATATAGGGATCCGGCCCATCCAGCTCTGTGTCCTCGATTTAAAACGACAGTACAGAACTTTCCAACAAGATGGTGGCCCACTAGTTCCCCCACATGACGTCGTGGCTATTCACTGTCCAAGCATGATATAACACTACCAAACACATCCTCTCAGACTATCATTTTACCTAAAACTTTTGTGCCATGGGCTGCTTAAGCAGCTTAGCGTGCCAGCGGCCATTGAATGGTATTACATGTATGCTTTTGACGTCATACGGCATGTATGGTGGAACTGTTACACCGCCATCTTTCCTGGAAAGGTCTATTTTCGTGGCGCAAAGTCTACGACATGTAGGTTGTAACTGAACAATAATGATGACTATGTGACTTCACCAAGAACTATTACGAGTAGTAGCTACATGTACTTGGGCATTACCCCCTGATTTTTTTCCATTCAGGTGTTACACCACTGCACAAGGTCTGTCAAAACGGTTTCTTCGATGGAGTGAAGCTACTTCTCGACAAGGGAGCAGAAGTGAACATGCGAGACGCTCAAACAGCCACGCCCCTGAACTATGCAACCCTTTGGGGACACAAAACCCTTGTGATTTACCTGCTCCAACGAGGAGCTAGCATTACGTCACAATTCGTCACAGATTCTCCACTGCACGACGCCTGCCGGAATGGTCACGTCGACATCACACGGGTTTTGCTACGAAGTGGTGCAGTGGCCAACGAGCGGAACGCAAACCAAGCCATGCCTCTCCACCTAGCGGCAGAAATTGGTAACTCAAAGTGTGCGGAGGTCCTCGTTGAAAACGATGCCAGAATAGAAGAACGATGTGAACAGGGCAAAACTCCATTCTACCTCGCTTGCGAAAACGGCCATCTTGAACTTGCTGCATTCCTTCAACAAAAGGGGGCGTTAGTCGATGCGGCAGACCAAGATGGCGTCACTCCATTGATGGCGGCAGTGAACAACTTGCACGAAGATGTCGTAGAATTTCTGTTAGGTGTGTGTTTCATTTGTTTCGAGGCAAACGTCACAATGATTTCCTAAAAAAGCGAAGACTCTTCACTCGAACTCATGTTCGGTAGTTTCATTGCTCTTAACTTGTATGTTAACGGGTCACAATGAATAAGTTAGCATGTGGTGTCTGGAAATCCATCATAGGTGTAATGGTGTTTTTATCAGAGAGAGCTAACGTCTGTTCTTGAGAGCAAATTTCATCATCTTTGCAGGTTCAAATGCAGATGTCAATGCATTTGCCCCGCAGAAGAAGACCACTGCCCTAAGCCTTGCTGCCGCACAGGGTTACGTGAAAATTGCGCAAATGCTCGTGGACGCCGGAGCATCGGTGGACTTCCCGCAAGGTATTTCGTCACCAATAGCCATGGCAGTCATTTATGGTCACAGGGGAATGGTATCGTTCTTGCTTGAACAGCATGCACGTATCACTGTCACCGACGAAGACGGTTCGTCTTTGCTTCATACAGCGGCGAAGTACAGAAGATGGGAACTGGTCAAACTGTTGCTGGACAAGGGAATGGACATCGAGTCTCAAAATGACGAAGGTGGCCGAGCAATCCACTCGGCATGCATCGTGGGTAGCAACGACATCGTACGGCTTCTGTTGGACAGAGGGGCAAATATTGAAGCCCAACTGAACGGAGGGTATGTAAAGTTAGGCCTCACCCACTCGCTATCGTTCGACCACGCACACTCTGGATCCTATTTTCTGATCCTAACGTTTTCACTGAAGGTCTCTTCTAAAAGGCGTTTTTGTGTCCATGATGACAGATATCATCGGGTACATAGAGCCAAACTTCGTCTCGTCCTGACCAAAAATCACGGGGGGAGGGGAACACTACGACTAAGACAGTAGTTGCTTCTACATCTCGTAACATCATTTCGCAATCACCTGAGTAGTTGTAAATTCCTTTTCTAGATGGCGGCCAGTGCACATCGCGGCTGAACAAGGCCACGCCTCGGTACTGAAGACGCTGCTTCGACACGGTGGCAATGACAGACTGAAGTCAAAAAAAGGAACCAGAGTAAGAGAGATATTAATGAAATTGACTTAACGACCACCAGGTCAAAATCTGAAGTCCATCGTGACTTTCTCTCCGGCATATTATTTCATGCCGGAGAAAGGACCGAAATTTCAGCAATATTCTTAAAGGAATGCCATCCTTGATTACTTACAATGTGCATGGCATGTGCATCATGACTGTCTGCGTGGGTTGATACGCCTACTGAATAAGAGTTAAAAGTTCAGCTGCAGAACTTAGATGACACATGGAATTCTTCTCTCACAGCCAAAGTACACAACCAAGTTAGCCATCGATGCCAGGTTAGACGACAATGGGGAGACACCGCTGATCATCGCCTGCCTTACTGGTATGAGGTCAGACATCGTCAGCCTCCTCTTACAACATGGCGCAGATATGAATGCCTCGACAAAAGAGGGCGCCACTGCTTTGACATGGGCATGCGTACAAGGTGAGTTAGTAGGTTGAATCATACATGTAGATGCTCGATACTTTGAACAAAAAAGAAATGCGATTGATAATCTCTAGCTGTATTTTGAGTGTCATGTTGAGAAGGAATTTCTCTCGAAGTCCTGTTTCCGTTTCCAGGTGACATAAAGTCAGTTGAGATCCTTCTCCGTTATGGCATCGACGTGGATATTCGGGGGAAAGAAAACAACACAGCACTTCATTATGCCTGCCAAGTGGGACAGATGGAGATGATATCACTCCTATTGGACCATGAGGCAAATATTGAGGTAAGAACCCAGGTCCAGAATTAACCTCACTAAAGTTCCGACGTTAATAGGAAGAAAAGACCTGGGGCTGTTTCATAAAATGACTTTAAGCTAATTGTACAAACTTCAATGCATTTTTCATTTGATTAAAGGTACCATTAGCTTAAAGTCACTTTATGAAACAGGCCCCTGGAATAGACTTGTTTCTTTAAGGTGGAAATAGACCATTCTGACTTATTGTTGTACCGACACCGTGTACAAGGAACATGTACCTTGATTTTGAATAGCCTGTGTAACACTTTCAGGCAAGACGGGACGACGGCAAGACCCCCCTCTTCCTCGCCATTCTGAATGACCAGAT
>NMRB01005722.1:0-18205 GCA_002633025.1 Notospermus geniculatus
TGAAATTCACTGCAGATTTCAACGTTTCTAGCACATTGTGCCCCCTCTTTCCCAAAATCCTGGATCCGTCCCTGATTTTCACTTCAGTAGTGTTTTTCTTTAATTTTTTACAATTTTCATGCAGAAGGAAGACTAATTTTGCATTTTGGAGTGTAAAAATGACTCTGGAGGCCATTTTTAACCCCAAAAAACAAAAACAATTTTTTGAAAAAAAGTTTAAAAAATTTTTTTTAAAATTTTTTTCTCCCCCTCCTTGACAATCTTTGCAGAAACACTGCCGTATATCATCCCCTGGCTAGTAGTCCTAATAATTATATTGAATCAGGCTAATCTGTGTAAACTCTATTCATTCCAGAACAAATGCAAAGGTTTGCTGGACTTGGCATTGGCTTATCCAGGTGAGAAGAGATCAATTTTTGATTACACGCCTGAGAATGGAATCAGGTGTAAAATGCATCCACAGAATATATTTGCTCTTGTGGCGCACTTCATGTGAAGACTCAATCAGTGAAAGCATTCATTCATTGTTTGGATATTGTTCGCAGATGGCCGATTTGGGTTAGAATGTCCAACAGGCCTAGTAGCAACCCTAATTAGGGTTAGGATTAGGGTTAAGGGGCTTCCCTACCCAATACTAGTATATATATAGGGGTAGGGGAGCCCCTTAACCCTAATCCTAACCTTAAAGCGATTTGTCAGCCAAAAAATTTGAATGCAAAAGGGGACGAATCTTTGTTTACAAACACTAATTTCCTGCATTCTGATTGGCTGTGAGGGCAATGTTTACAAACATCATCCTTCTGTTTAGAAAACAACTGTCGATTCGCTTTAATTAGGGTTGCTACAAGGCCTGTTGGACATTCTAACCATAATCTGCCATGATTTGAAGGTACAAATTCCTGTGTTGTGACAGTGATATCAATGCTATCAATTTTATGACAATTTTGTGGTTGTGATGTAAATGAGAAGAGGCATGAGAGAATGTAACATCCCTTGGAACAGAGTTTAGTTGATACTGTATATATGTTTAGTTTTTATGGCAAAGAGCCAACCCGGCTCATGATGCCAGATGATGATGATGATGATAGCCTATTGCCTATTGCCTGTTTTGTATTTTCAGTGTGTTTGCAGAGAATCTCCTCTCACACCCATGTAATGTCTTGCGGAGACAATGTCAGGTAAAAAGCCTGAGTTTTCATCCAACAATATTTAAAGACTTTGTCTGACAGATGATCAAAGCAGACTCAATTTCCTGTCAGGTCAAGCCATGCCACAGGATGGATATTTGTGGAAAACTTCTAAGGCCATTCAACATAAATTACTTGTTTATCATCATTTAGCTCCCGTGCCGATTTTTTTGATATTTGATATATCAAATATCAAGGTACCGTCCGCTCCAAATTCTTGCCCTCTGCTTCACCTTTGATTTTTGTTATTGTTTATCAAACAACCTCCTGACCTGATTTTCCCAGACCTGATGGGCTTTTGATACCGTAATTGATATCCATTGCACCACCGATGATCCTATTCCTGGCCAGAATAAACAGACCTACCATAGCATTGGCATTGTTGATGTATGAATAATGTAAAATAGCCTGGAATCAAGATTAATAGATATAGGCCTAGTCAGCTGGTCACTTCCTGTGTCTCCCTCAAATATCAAATATCAAAGGCCCTCCCGATCAAACATTGTTACCCAGACAAAATATCAAATATCAAAGGCCCTCCCTCCCCAATATCATAAGGTTGAATGATGATAAACAAGTAATTTATGTTGAATGGCCTAATTTTGATAGTGAACAATCAGTCTCAGTGGAGATCTGGAGTTCTGAGTCTGACATATCTGATGAATATGGGACTGAAACATACTGGCATTAGCCAATATCACCTGGTTTATGATACTGGTAGACAGATATTCTGGTTGTGTTCTAATCGATGAAATCACTCCCTTTGCAGGTCCACCATCATTCCCAGTGGTATCACCTGACTCCCTTTACCTTGTTCCCTGTGATATATCACATGCAGACACATCAAAGTATAGCTACTCTATGGAAAGGTATTGGTAGTACCTTTGTTGTAAAGGGAATAGGATTGGCATCTGAAGCAGCTATTAGTGAACTTACGCCTTGTCCAAGGTTTGTACATTGCAGCCCCGATTCACAATGGAGAACATGAAGAAATTACACCACCTTGTGTGATCATATGTGACCCTCCACCACAAAACCAGTCGGAAGGTTGGCAAGTTGGGACTGAATTATCTGTCAATTTCAGTATTGTCTGTCTATTGTGAAGTCTTGAGTGATTCTATTTCTTTCTTTATCTCATGGTGTCATCTCAGTATGTTTAGGCTCATTTTCTGTGCGACTTCCGACTGGTTTTGTGGTGGAGGGTCACATATCATATTAATATATCCTCCTGAAAGAGGGTCTCAAAGATATCCGGTGCACATCAATGAAGAGGGTACAAGATCCTCATTGTTGCCTCATGCAATGCCTAAGTTATGTGCATTTTTGCTTCAATTTACATGTACAGTAGAAAACGCATAAGTCGGATTCATAAGTGGACCAGACAATTTCATCCAACTTGTGTAAATCCGTTTTGTGTAAGTCGGATATTATCCGACTTCTGGCTTGAGGAAGGGCAAAATGGCCGCGGTGAAATGGATCCAAAGCTCCACCGTGAATAAAAACACATGAAGTGAAGAGGAGTGAGGTGCGATCCGACTTACATGATAGATTTTTATTGAAAAAGTATTAGAAGGGGGCTGGCCATTTCATCTGAGATAGCCGAAAATCCGACTTGTAGTGTCCAACTTATGCGATTATTACTTTATTGGAATAACGTTACAAAAAATCAGGACTTCTCGAAGCCATCCGAGGTGGGCGATTTTTCGACTTAAGCGTTTTCTACTGTATATACAAGTACCGGTACATTGCCTACAGACATACACATGTATGTAAAAAACTAGGGTCATAATTGTCAAGGTTCACCAAGTTTTATTGGCCTGTTACTGTATCTTTCCAGGGAGGTGACCAGGCATAGTACACTCAAAAAGCTTGGACAGCATCTTATTCTCAAAGGGTGAGTTTTGAATTGTTGCAGCTGGAAAAATTTGCTTTGTTGTTAATAGTGGTGCAAACTACTTACCATGTTCTTCTTAGATGGAAAGCAGGGGCGGATCCACGATTTCGGAAAAGAGGGGGCGCACTGTGCTAGAAACATTGAAATCTGCGGTGAATTTCAATGATTTGCTCCAAATTTAAGAATTTCGCGGTTTTGTTGGCCGAAAAGGGGGCCCGCACTGGGTGCGCCCCCCGGATCCGCACCTGGAAAGTGGATTGGTATCTCGAACATCTGCATGTATTGATATTCAGTGCCATATGCAATGCAACTACTCATTCATATGGCATGTGAAGAAAGTTGCATTTTGATGCAAAGAATGAAAGCTATATTTGACTCAACATTCTACATCTTCTTTATCTTCTTATTTCCAGTATTGGATTTCTTGTTATTACACCATTTTACTCTGCTAGTTTGATTGAGACAGTTCAGGTGAGTTCAAGACGGCGATCAGTAAATACATCTTATCATTTGTGAGGTGCTCTGGCTAAACCAGACGCTTGTCGCTCTTACCTTGACAGGTTGAGACCAAATGCTTGTCAGTTTCAATATTGTCTGCCTATTATGAAATCTGACAGAATCGATTTCTTCCATTCTCTCCTGATGTCATCTTATGCCAGAGCGGCTCACATTTGAGTAATTGCCCCAGAGTACACACAGGTACTCATTCATTCCAGATCGTGTTTTTGGCAAATGAATGACAAATCCATTACTCTGTCATTGCTGCACACGGTTCAGTGGTGACATCATTTGTGGTACTCTAAGGCTTCCGTTACATATAAGTATACGGTATACGAAAACGCCGGTTAACAAAGGCTTCCCGAGGATTCACGACCGTGAAGCCATTGTTAACAGGCATTTTCGTATACCGTATATTTCTATGTAACGGAAGCCTTAGGCTGCGTATCCATAGACTGTTCTCTTGTGGCATGTTTTCTTGTTCCCGGTTCGCTTGTGACGCATCACAGAGAGAATGAACCTTTGATTTGCTTACTGGCCGTTCCCATAGGGCACAAGGCCAGGTCTTATTGGCCTAACGGCTCAAGTCCACGGAACAAGGGAACATGCCACAAGCGAACAGTCTATGGATACGCACCCTTAAGTATGTACCGGTGATAAACCAATTTACTCCAAATTTGTTCCTTGTATTTGTAAAGAGAGTCGACTAAAACTTGCCCATCTTGAATTGCTCCTTCCAGAGTGAGATTGCCAGCGAAAAGCCAGGGTTGTTGGACTGTGTGAAAGAAGGCTTCATTAGGATGAGTGGGATGGCTGGGACGCAGTCGACCAGGTTACTACCCATCTGGAAGTTGGTCGTCCCTACAATAGGCCATGGACTGTCTCACTACATCATCAAATCAGTTGCCCAGTACACAGTACTCTTGGCTGTAAGGACAGAGATGCAGGAGGTCAGGACCCATGTTCCCGAAGCCGTCGTAAGGTTAACGATGTCATTACACTATGTATTTTTCCAGTTTTAACGACATCGTTAACCTAACAACGGCTTAAGGAACATGGGCCCAGTTTAGTTGTGTTTTCATCGGCATCAATCATACTACATGTAGTTCAGCAAATTGTGGAATTCTGCATTGCATCACATGATATGGACTTTAGCATCAGTGTGCTGATCAATGATGCAGAATTAATTGGCCCTGAAGGAATATCCTGCTGATTAGATGAATGAACTATCTAAGAACATTTTCCATGAAACTGGTAGGTTAGGAAAAATTTCTGTCAGAAGATGGATGCCATCTTTTCAGTTTCTTTTGTACTGAAAAAAGTCTTAGCATCATTGTCTAAAGATCAATTACCTATTTCAGGATTACCCTCATGAAGATGCACCACCAGTCAAATCAATGTATGATCGCTACTTCCCGGAGTTACTGGCGTCCTTTACTGGTGGCCTCCTAGCAGACGTGGTACTATTTCCACTGGAGACTGTCCTTCATCGACTTCACGTGCAGGGCACTCGGACAATCATCGACAATACAGACACTGGCTTAGGTGTTGTACCTATAAACACTCGTTATGAGGGCTTCATTGACTGTTTTCGCTCAATTCTATGCGAAGAAGGATTAGGGGGACTGTACAAAGGATTTGGTGCTCTCATGTTGCAATACACAATACATGCATTAATACTGAAGCTTACGAAATTCTTGTTTGAACAGCTGTCAGATGATTTTGAAGGTCCTCAACAGCGTCGTACATCAAGATAATGTTAATTTAGGTAGAGCAAGTCCTTATTATGTGCTTTTACCAAGACACTGAAAACAGTCCGAGATTCTGTCACCAATGAATTGCATTTACTTGTAGCAAACACATTCTCACATAGCAGGGCTTTGGTCATGCTCCTCTACATATGCTTGCACGCAAGTGTGTGAGTGGATGAAGAGGAGCGAAGTAAAAGGCCCTGCTATTGGAGGATGGTAGCAGAGGATTCAGTCATGGAGTAAAGAAATATGACTGAGTCTTCCAGCGACCCATTGGAAGACAACAAATCTGACCATGATCATTTTCTTCATACTACACAATTGTTAGTTAATATCGACACAGCTTACCTGGGCTGACTGCACAGAAACTCTGATAGTGCTACCGACGCCTATCAGCAGTTAGTTATAACGCATTTTCCCATTAAGCCTTTTGTTACGTGGGACCCGGTCACCGCGTCATCCAAACCCCTACGAAATTTCCGTGGGACCCGGTCACCGGGTCCTGTATAATGGAAGGTTTAAGTTAGAACAGATTTTTGTTAAAACAGTTTACGGATAAAACAGTTTTGAAAATATGGGCCTTCGTAAGCTGGTGACCATACACGCCAGTAACGAAAGGGTTAACTAAACCGCAGGCATCAAAAGCACTAGCGCACTTTAGTCAAGAATCAGGTACATGTACATGTACACTGAGACTGCATGCTATTTTAAAAGAGTTAAGAATTATCAACTCCAAAGGGTCTGTAACAATTCATTGCCGAGTGCACCACAATATACCAGTCACACATTCGTATGGGTAGATATTAACACTCCAGATTGATATCGTTTTCTCCTATTAGGCATTCCAATGGGTTTTTGGAAGATTTGGTCATACCTTCAGCTTTGTTGACATGATGGTAGTGATTTCCTGTTCAAATTTAGGAGGCTTCAGTGCTGCCCTTTATCATCAGGCAGGGCTCTAGGCTTGTATTTCCGACTGGTTATGATCAGTAATCCTATAAGGATATATGTGACTGAAGAATTGTAAATTTGTTGCTCTGTACATATTGTATTAGTAACCGATTTGCCATGTTCATTACGGTGTTCTGAAAAGTTATGGGATTTTCCTAGACTCTCTAATCCGTTAACTGCGTAGGATGTCATTACAAAATCCAGGCAAGGAAATGGCGCTTCACAGTGTGTAGGACGTTATATCGTCTGGAACCTTGTGTGTCAAATACCGGTACTTTTTTTCGTGAAATTTTTTTAAGAAAAAAATTACAGTTAACAGGTTAATACTCCATGGGAGTTTTGTCTTGTCAGTACTTAAAGTTAGTGACTGAAATCTAGTCAGAGAGGTACATGCATGGGTACTAGAGTCACTTTTTAGCTCACTCGTGAGCTATAGCAATCACGTGGCGTCTGTCGTCCGTCGTCGTCCGTTAGCAGGGCACGTTTTGTAACCGCTGGGGCTATTGATCTGAAACTTGGTACACATATACCCCTAGGTCAAATGACCTATGACACCCAATTTCGGTCCGATCTGATTCCTGGCTTGGCCACCAGGGGGGATAAACCGAAAACCTTTAAAGTGCAGTTTCGCCTTAACCGTTGATCGGATCATCACCAAATTTTTATGGTGGGTACATCTTATGAGGATACACGACATATCACCCGGGTTTTTGATTTGACCTAATTTTCAAGGTCACAGAGGTCAAAGTTCGAAATTTCATTGTCGGGTGGCACGTTTCGTGGCTATTTGTCCTGGATTGTTCAAATTGGGTGTGATGATGTATCTAGGTACCCTGTATGTCTGTGGCGGATTTCGGTCCGATCGGACTTCAAGTACGGCCACCAGGTGGCTATCTTGGAAATTGAGCATTGGACCATAGCTCAATAANAGGTGGCCAAAAACAAGTCCTGCAACTTGGGAATGACTTGCCCCAGATGTTCGCTCATCCTCTCTCTGTCATTACACTATGTCAATGAGTGAGCACATGGTCCATGGACCATTTCATTGGTTGTTGGTTTTGGGGTCATGTCAAGGACAACCTTGACTTGCCACTTGCAAGAGCACTGAATTATTACTTATATTGTTGATAACTCCCCTGTACACTCAATTTTTCATGCATTCCTTGTGTCTTACAGGTCGAGAAATGTGGGTAGAGTTCCCGTGGTAGTCATATCCTTGATCATATCCAGAACATTGGTTCAAAGCTGCAAATTTGAGAATGGGCTGAACTTGTGATGAAATGTGGATGCAACTTATCCTTCATCAGCAATCTGTGAGATGTGTCTGCCAAAAATCTAGGGGTGATACTGTTTTTATATGTGCTTAAATTATGTAATGTGTTTAGTTGTGAAATAGATATTCAGACAAGTTTACACTGCTGTTTTTAATGCTTTCTCCTATAACATTCTCTATTCTGGATTAACCAAGGAGTCTCCTTGGTTCCAACACCACTCCCAAGCTCTTACTGGGGAAGCCTTCATCTTGGGAAACAGTCATATTACCAATCACCTGATGTACAGAGGCTCCTTGGTTAACCAACGCCCCTCCCAAGCTCTTAGTTGGAAAGTGTTTATCTTTGGAAACAACTCATATCACCAGTCATCTGATGTTCAGAGGCTCCGTGGTTATCAAAACAGTCATATTATCAGTCATAAACCTTCTCCAATTTCCTGGGCCCTTCCACACTGATGTCCACACTTGGATCCTTGAACTTCCTCAAAGTTTATATTTTAACACCTAAAAAAGAATCATGCGTTTCTAACTTACCGGTACTGGAATTGGAACATACCCCACCAAAAACCAGAGGGACATTCATTTTCAATAGCAACTGACCATACATATATTTTCTTCTTCACAACATATGATACACAATTCCTTCGTGGCACCTTACTATTTGGTTCAGCTGTACACAGGACACCAAATGGCAAGTGACACATACCTCAGAACTCAAAGTTCTGAGCAATGCATGAGAGAGGAAAAACTATAACATCATTGAATGAAGCATTTCATCATCAGTCAGTTATCCCCAATGCAATCAAACAACCATTGTCATCATACTCAATGCACACTTCCTTGACAAATTCAAACCAACATCAGAGCAATTTGCCCATTGGTCAATCACGGTAGATTGGAGTGTATCCTTCGTCCCGCTGGTCTTCTTGTTCCCACTTGTTCTGATTTCTAATCGCACTAAGTTACAAACAGCGTCCGTTTTTCTTTGCGAAGAAGCATGTTTTTCTTATAGCACTCAAAACTACACACAATGGCACTAATGTCTTTGAACAATTGTATTTCTTAGGATTCTGGCAGCCGTGTACTCCACATAATGGTCTTGGCTTTGGTGGTCTGAAAAAGAGAAAAATTGGTAACATTTAAAAGTCAAATGGAAACTTTCAAAAGGTTAAAAAGGTAACTTAGCTGTTTTGTTCCAATTGGATGAAAAAGTTAAACTTTTTCATCAAACTGGAACAAAACGGCTCACAATCTACGGTACAAAATCAAGCCTGAGTTTGAGGATTAAGATATTTTTAAAAATCTATCGAGCTACATGAAGTATAGAAGAGGGCAACTCTCTAAAGCTGATGAGCAAGTCATCATCATAAACACTTACTCGATTGGTCCTTCCTTCTGCATCGGACAGTGAGCACCTTGTGGAAAGGATATCGTGGACCCACTTGCTGTGTTGTGATAGTGTACACGTGGGATATTGTGACGGCGAGATTTGCCCTGTAACACACATGATGATAATACAAATAGCACTCCAATAGACGATATCACTCCAAAAGAGCACAGCACCTGACGGTAACTACAGCGTCACGACGTCCCGTACTCATTCCATGACATCTTGACTTGAGACGACGTCATGATCACTGAAACAGGTGGAGCTTTTTCGAGTGACGTCACGGCGTTCAGAATGGGGCACGGGACGTCGTGACGCTGAAGGCCTAGCTACCTACCGTCAGGTGCTGCGCTCTATTGGAGTGATAGATTCTATTCTTGCAGTACTACTGGTAGAACAAACTACATGTACGGTACCGTACTTGTACATGAACACATTTAGTGATTTGTGCAGAATAGACAGAAGACAGCAACTCATCAGCAAGTGAAATTCATATGGATAGGCCAACTAGATATTTATTCAATCAACTCACCTTTCCTACAACCTTTGATTTGGTCTCTTGTTTCTTCAGCAGACGGTCTAATGTTTGTTTCTGGAAATAGATAAACATCCAATGAACTCTCAGCGCAGTGAGGACTAAGTCGAAGATGTATTCTTTCTGGCTGCTATGTTGTACATTTGACTGGTTTTGGAAAAGGCCTACATCTATATTTGGATATCAGTAAAGTGACATGATCATAACAAGATTCCAAATACTTTCTGTCGCTCCGTCCTTGGCGTACATGGAGAATTAGGAATGAAAATCAGTCCAATTTCACCCTCTGCATGGGAGCTTTTGAAATGTCAGCGCAGACAGATTGTCAGCTTTTTTGTAACCCACAGGTAAGGAAGACTAAGATGATTTCCACTTCCACCCATTTCCACTTCCATTACCTTGTCCTTTTCTCTCTTTTCATGAGCTTGTTGCCTTCGTTTCTTGGCACGCTGTTGTCTCCTTTGGAGTTGTTCTTCTGTCAGTTCTGGCGCTTTGTACCCTGAGAAAAAAGTTAAAGAAGAAGCACAATGAAGTGCTATGGATACAGTTCTTAGCCGGGCTTCTTATCTCAATCAGAAGTTTTTTACGTGCTGCAATAAGGGCATCCCTTGGCAAAAAGTGAATCAGGGTAATATACAATCCACAATGTTCAAGTTCTTGCCTTGGTTACTACTCACCCGTTGGTAGTTGGACAAGTTCCTTTTCTTGACGGCCCTGAATCAGTGCCCTCTGCACACAAAAATTGAAATACATGTATGTTGTGAAAAAAAGCAAGTTCAATTCTTGAAAGTTAAATAACTCATGAATGAAATTCTCCTGATTAAGATAACTCCCAATTAATTAGAAACAGGACTTGCATATTTAACAGACATGAAAGATGGAAAGGTACTCTCAAATCACAAAATGTTCAAGTTAAAGGCTAACCTGACTTGATAAATTCTCTCCATCTGGATACTCACTTGTCTCGCTGTAAGTAGTTTAGGATTCTTCTCTTTCTTGATTTCTCCATTGTCATCCAGCTCTCCTGCTTCAAGAGCCTTCAACCAAGCAGATTCTTCATCTGACTCAGCATTTTGCTTCTTTTTGGGTAGTGCTGACAGGCTGGGTAGGCTAGGAGGGTTGCCAGCAGCAGCTTCGTCATTGTCTGGTCATATAAAATGAAATAGAACCAATGTCAACAAATCTTATTCATTCATTGTCCAACTGAAAGGATAAGCTGAACCAAGATCACTGAAAGTCCGACAATGGGTGCATGCATTAAGGTTATCATTAGCAAATGCTTTTATTTCAGTTCTGTACTCGACTCTTCAGTGAATTTGTAGGGCAAACAAGAAGTAACTAAAAAGTTTGTGATTTTGAGGAATAAATCACACTTTTTCCTCCATATAATACATGTAATCCAACGGTAAAACTACTTCTGCCATCAATATCATATCAATCAACTTCAATCACAGTTCAGTGTTCTGGCCAGAAATTTTTCCAAACAGGGTGGGATGACCACATTTTCCTACGATTTTAAGGCCCTGGATTTTGAAACAGGGTGGGAGTGAAATTCAAACAGCTTGGTGCAATAGAAAATGCATTGCAAGCTACATTTTTAAACAGGGTGTAAAAATTTTAACAGGGTGGTGAAGTGACCTCTGAATTTTGAACAAGGTGGTACTGCCCTGTGAAACTGGCTTGGCTA
Organism: Notospermus geniculatus; assembly: GCA_002633025.1. NCBI lineage: Eukaryota > Metazoa > Nemertea > Pilidiophora > Heteronemertea > Lineidae > Notospermus > Notospermus geniculatus. The sequence goes on from NMRB01005722.1 coordinate 11,164, forward strand.
GAACACTGCAGTATTTTATTACGTTATCATACCTTCCCAAACAAGAGATTCATCACTTGCATGAGTATCCGTCTTGACGGCAGGAGCAGCAACTATTTCTGTCTTTGTCACACTGTAACAATGTACATACCAATTATAACTTATACAGGTTCATCTCATAATCTTGCATCTTTTATTAACCTTCTTGCTCTTTAAAAGTTGCGAATTGACCAAGTGTTTCATGTCAACTTGCAAAGCACTGATAGGCTCTTTTTTGTGTGTCAAGAGCCAACCTCAAATCTAGAAGTCCTTCTACAAGTTACTATAATCAGTATGTCTGCTCAGTTCTAATGAAGAAGATGTACCTTTTTTCTCCCAGCATCTGTCCTCCAATCTTGAGAGTGAGTTTGATTGACGGCCTTGGTGATTCATCAACAACTGATACAAAATCATCTTCCCCTTGATCTTTCTTTTTCTTGTGCTTTTTCTTGTGTTTTTTATGTTTCTTATGGGGGGAGCTTGAAGAATCTGTACAAGAAACAGAGCATTCATGGTGTTAGTTGGCATCTACCATAAAATAATGTGTATATTTGTTTTATAGGAAGCCTAGGTAGGTATGCTATGGCATGCACGGCCTTAACTAACTAGGCCCAACCATCAGTAACAAACTTACAATCATGCTATTGCTAGTACATGAGTATAGAGGTTCTTCACGTGACGTCACACCCTAATTAGCATAGAATTCATAGGAACTGATGCGGCCATATATTGCCCGTCAGTGTCAATGGGGTTTACTGAAAGAAATCAGATTTTAACTGGAATATTTTCCAAACTACCTTTCTTATCATTTCAGTTTCTTAATATATGATTTGTCAAATAAAATCACGTTCTACAGCAGTCTGATGATTGAATGACACCTGTCTGTTGTAAAAACAGACAATTAGCGCAGCATTAAAATTGTCTGAACTACATAGAGTTGTAGTGTATTACTGACACAGCCAAGCACATGCCACGGCTAATTATGGATTAATTTGAATTCATTGGTGTATGTGCAGTGTACTGAAGAGCAGTGAGTTAGTATATAGTGTACTCATGTACAGCTAATGCTGTACATTGTACAATGTACTGCTGATGTATGTGATGTGATGTAAAGCTATACCTATGGCTCCCGGTATGCCAGAATCTGCAGGATCCCCATCTTTTCTCTTTCCCATTTTTGATGATCTTGGGCCTACTTTAGACCAGTGAAAATGATGGATCGATTACACCATAAACTGACGAGAAAAACTGGAGAAATTGTCATGAAAAAGCAAGTTTTTAACATGTTTATTTTCTTTCCATCCCTGCATGGGCGCTGACATGTTTATATTGCATGTATTGCATCGTGGGTAAATTGTCAGCTCAGCCAATCACTGCAAATGAGGTAAATGGGTCAAGAAGCAGCAGTGATTTGATTGGATGCAATGATTGCGAAACAATATAGTCTCGCGCTGTCATTGCGTAGTTACGTGGCCAACATATGTAAGTACATATATGATAGGCAATGTTCGGAAACACATTGTTCGTAAATTTGCTTGGGACTTGTATGATGTACTTTGCCGCACGCTTTTCTGTTCAGTAGGAAAAGGAGTGTTGAGGCGACAGCACGGAGAGAAACACCTCTCGCACTGCTGGGGAAATGAACGAACAGGTTCTCATGGAGGCTGCAGAGCCACGGATGCCAAATATAGAGGACACCAAAAATGGGATCTTAATTGTGATATTTTCTTTCATCTTTTTCTTCATTGTTGAAAAATTAGTGAACTTCGTCATTCCGAAAAAGGCGTCCCACAAACCATGGCAATTCAAGAACATTTGCATATCCTTTCTACATTCGTGTATCTCCAGCATTTGGGCATTTTTAAGGTAAACATTCAGCTTGTTTTGCCGCCGCTGTTAGGAGGCCTAAACTAAAGCAGGCCCCCTGCCTGGTGGTGTCGCGATGGCATGCCGTGTAACACGAAGAAGGACGGGTGGGGATTCTGACTGATGATGCTGTGCTTTTGCTTTTAGGCTGCGGCTATTCTTACGACGATCTCTAATGCATTTTACATACGATGTACTACGTTATTTTTACGACGATCCCAATCCTTTTTTAGCCTAGCCTATAGCCCTTCCTAAACCCTAATCCCTTAAATCCTAAATCCAGGGCTAAAAACTCCCAAAAAAGCATCGTCGTAAGAATAAGCATCGTCGTAAGAATAGCCACTTCCTTGCATCCCTTAGCTATGAAAAATATTATCCATTTTACCATGGTGAATGGTAATTCTGTACGGTAAAAGAAGGTTTACCATGGTGAAAGCCAATTAGGGTGCCTATACCATGGTAAACTGTCCTTTTACCGTTCAGAATTACCATGGTAAAATGAAGATTTTTGTAAGGGATACGGGAGCCCTTATATTATATTACATGTTTTACATTACAAACTGATCGTCATATCATATCATTAAAAAAGCGATGCTTGTGTGATGGTTAGCTTGGTTATGGTAAGCCTATGGGTAGCAGGGTTTATGCGGGTCTTTAAAAGTCTTTAAAAGTCCTTAAATTTGGGATTTTGATTTAATGGCCATTGAAAGTCTTTAAATTTTGCCCATTTTGCTGGATGGTCATAAAAAGTCTTTAAATCTTAGAAACAGTCTGGTCATAAAAATCATTAAATGATATTACTGAGATGCCAGGAAATAGCGTCTACAGCATTCTAGATTTCAAAATTTTCTGGGGGAGAACCCCCAGACCCCCTTGATGCAGGGACCTTTGCCACCCGTCTGTAACAACTGCCTTCGGCAACCCTGATCCCCTCTCTGCCAAAAATTCTGGCGGCTCAGTATGTAAAATTGCGTTTATCACCCTTCATGCTCCCCCAGAGAAATACCTGAAACAGGTCCTAAATTTATATCAACTCGGTCATTAAAAGTCTTTAAAAAGGTCCTAAATTGCGTGCTCAGGTGAGAGCATAAACCCTGGGGTAGGCGTGTCCAGCTAAGAGAAAAGTGTTGACAAAAGCCTATGCTACAGAATCCTGAGTTGCCATCGGGCTGTTGCCGTTGGTGTTGTCTTTAACAAATCAAATGACTGCGGATCAAGTTCTGAGCTAGTCCTTGAAATTAAACCCTGAATCAACATTTAAATAGCATATTTAATGTTGTCATAATGGTACATGTAATTAATGCTTGTTAATTCTTCTAAATTTCAGTTTCATCGAAACCCCCAAAATGACTGAGGACCTGATAACACTTTACACACAATTTTCTCATGCATTAGTATCATTTTCTATTGGTGAGTATGAAGAATGCTTGTTAGGCATACATTGTGTCAGCTTCAATATTTTGCATTTACCGGTTTCACGTACTGGATTCCAGCAAACCTATACTTTGTACTTCTGCATTAATCATGTTAATCAGGTCATTCAAACTTCCGATCTGTCCCCTGATGGACCACTGTGTATTGACTCCTGGCCTGATAAACCGATCAGACATGTCAGATAATTATTTTTTCTCACATTCGCACCAAACTATCCGCACGAACATGATCCTCATAAAAGACAAAGTTAAAGTTAACTACTGGTACGCATTTTCATGTTTTGTTCCCAATACCCATTTCTAGAGCATTGGCACCTTCAGTCTTGGTGTAGGGTTCTGGTAACAAGACCTCTGGCTTCTGACTTTCTAATTTCTACACCTGTGAGAAACACGGTGCAAACTTGTCGGGCCTTGAGTCTGTGTCGGTCAATTACACATTCCATTACCCAGTTTACTGGGTTTACTGTACAGTTTGATCAGTACACTGAGTGAGGTATGTCCAGTACCAATTTCAATTATTCACCCACTTGTTATTGCCATACTTAGGTTAGGTAACATCTTACTGTGTAAGATTCTAATCTTTGCTCTTCTCATCAATATTCAGTTTTTCATACCCACAGGCCCAACACAGTAAATGAAACCTGAGTAGAAGACCAAATCCATAGGCTTATTCAAAATTATTGTATACGATAGGTTTGGCATTATGTGAAGTCCAGGCAACTTTGGACCCTCCATTTTTTTCCTTCGGCAATCAGAAAAAGGGCAGCGTAGTTGGCCTCTGTTAAAGTTGGTTCGGCTAAAGTTTTAAAATTGTACGGTAGGTTGATTTAAAATTAACTGTTTCTAATGTGTTTCTAACATGTGGCATAAATCATTCTGAACAGAAAAAAAAATTTTATGTGTCACTTCCTACTGATGGCAGTTTAAATAAAAGATAATATTTTAGTTATTGGATGCCAACATTATGAAGAAGATTTTTATACATTGCTGAATGAAATAGATTGCTGGAACATCTGGAGTTGGTCGATGCATTTCAATTCATTGTCGGTGTAGACTGATTGTTCTTAGCATAGTAGGCCTATCATGTAGGCCAACACGTGAGGAACAGGGATGATACAAGGGGTCTGGACAGGAGATGATCTTGTTATGCCTGTCAAGATAATGCGATGGCTAACCGGATTCCTAAGGTAGATATACCAGCTAAGCTAGTAAGGAGTGTTTATTAAAAATACCCTTGTTTCGAAGCCAATGTATTTTGTAAATTGTAGGACAGTGTACAACCTAATGAGGAGGAGAGATTGTTTTTGCCTGCTTTCTCTCAGTCATGTGCAGGCTACACCATGGCTGACATGGCTGAGAGTGAGAGCCTCTTTTCTGTCACTAGGCCAACTTGAATGGCGCATCTCATTTCAAATCTGGTCAAACAAGACGCTTTTCTTGCCATATGAGAGAAGAAGGTAAACTTCTATTTAAAGGCTTCCTGACAAAAATCTGTCCTACTGACCCCTTTTGTGATTATTCTAGTTCAGTCATACATGTCAGTAAAATGATGATGATTCCCACCATATTTCAATGACTTCTATTAGTAAACATGATTGAATTACTTGGGAATTCTTTTGATTAACAAACTCGTGTCTAGGCTACATGTATCAGTTCTAATCTTATCTTCAGGTTCTACAACTTAGAAAATTCCAGATTTGAGTAAGCAGTTATAAAGCATTGGCATGTTTGACCCAGGAAATCAGAATAACTTTAACATTCATGGCTGAAACAATGCAAAAGTTTGCTATTCAGCCATAAAGAATACGTCAATATGACTATCCTGACGTTTTTCATTTCGACATATATGGTCATGGGTCATTGCTCTTGATGATACGTTACACAAGATTTTCAATTGTGGATGGAACTCGTGACTTGCTTAAATATTCAGGACAGATCATCATGGCTCATGGATTGCTTGCCCTGATTTTCTACATTACACAACAAAAACATTTGTGTTATTTCTATATATTTAAATTTCAATTAATATATTCATCGTCATCAGACCTCAGTGACTGCTTTCACAACAGCTTTTCTCAATTATCCTCCCATCACATTGTCAATCAAGAATAGAAGTTAATTGAAACAGCTGAATGCATATGTATTTGAATCCTGTCAAAATCAATTGAGCTGCATTGTGTGTTCTTTGATCTTGACTATTTCATAAGGTGTTGGTCTGATGGCCTTGACCGAGATCAATAAAATGTTGGAAATTGCACTCAATTAAGCAGTGCTGCCGCGAGAACGTCAAGCACAATACTGATTACATCTGAGGGTCCCCTCTTGCCACACCCTAAGGAAGAGGGGATATGCAACCTGTAGGAATGGGAAAAAGAGGGGATATGCAACCTGTAGGAATGGGAAACACCCTTGCAAGATCAGTCAGATCAGAAGATGAACTTAAATCTATCACACTATGTCAGTCATATGGCGCTGAGTTTCTTCTCCCCAAACCAAACTCGCATAAAAAGTTCACTTTCCCATCATCTACCAGTTCCTCTGTGCCTACATCCCGTCCACCATGGTAGCCTAAATGTTCAATAAAAACTGACAGCTTAAACCCAAACTTTTCTGGCAACAATTTCCCTTGATTTTAACAGAACCTAGTCAGTATTATCACCCCTTTTTGTTGCTAACACAAGTGATTTTAAAGAAGTGTGATGTTGACCATGCCACTTGTTAAATAGAATCAAAATGAATCCCTCCTCCAGATCAGTTGATGTGGTAATATGTCAATTTGTGTCAGTTGACTGCACAATTTCCCTTTTTAACAAAACATGTGTTCATCACCCCCTTCTGTCATGTCTGTTGCCAACACAAGTGATTTAAAAAAAAAGTGTGGTGCTGACTGTGCCACTTGTTTTATAGTTGAATCGCTCCTTGGCTCAACAAAGTCAAACAATTCCCAGGATGTTTTGTGGTGGCGATATGTCAATTTGTGCATATCAAGGACGAGAAAATGAGGATTGAGGTTAAATATATTACTATGATTCTGTGTGGAAGGTACATGTACAATGTATGGCACATTATGAAAGTGACCCACTGCACTGTGTCACTGTGTTTGATCTTATCAATAGAAAAAAGTGATGCAGATGTAACACACTATGATTAAAAATAAAATAAGTGATTTTTGATGCACAGAAGGAAGTCGACCGGAGATAAAGAAATGAATGTGTTTACAGGTGGATGACTTGCCTCACAGGTCCCATGAATGTTTCAGTATGAAAAAAAACTCAACTACTTTCTCTTTGCAGGTTATTTTATCCATGACATCATACACATGCTCAAGAACAGTAGATCTAGGCAGTCCATGGAGTTGATTGGCCATCATGTTGTGGTAAGCATCTCCCTTCACTTTGTTTCAAAAAAATCTCTGGTGTGTCCTGAATCCTGATTACAATGCGGTCAAAAGTGCACTGACGAACAACTCGGTTAAAACTATGACGTCAAAAGTCAAGCCAACATTATTTGCCATTTAATTCTGAAACTACACCCTACATTTACTTCTGTTCTAGCCCTAATATGCCTGAAGTACATGTAGTCCATTGAATTTCGAATTTTACACGTTTATCATCAAGTATAGGACTGACTCAGTATATCTGAATGTTTTCAAACGTAAATTCAAGTGGGAACATGTTGAATTAGAATTTCATCGATAAAATTGTCTATTTTAGCGTAAACAACAG
>NMRB01005723.1:3653-18198 GCA_002633025.1 Notospermus geniculatus
GGGCTACCAAATACCGAGGTGTTTCTGGCCGGGCTATGGTGGGGATGTTAGTGGGACATGTGCCCATTCACATGCAGGTACCCTGGTAACCAGGTGATCTCGTTTTCTCCAGCAATGACTCGACAAAGTTGGCTTGTAACCAAAACAGGCTGGGGGTAAGGGAAAATATCTCTCGATGGGGCTACCAAATACCGAGGTGTTTCTGGCTGAGCTAGGGTGCAGATGTTTAGTGGGACATGTGCCCATTCACATGCAGGTACCCTGGTACCCAGGTTATCTCGTTTTCTCCAGCAATGACTCGACAAATTTGGCTTGTAACCAAAACAGGCTGGGGGTAAGGAACGATCGACAATATTAAGAAAGCTGTTTTAAATTATTTTACGTTGATGCAAATCGCCACGGCCAAATGTGAGTTGTGGGATAAGTTCGACGAAGATTTAATCGACCGACTACAAACCAGAAGGTCAACAAAGGTGCGGAGTGAGGAGGAGGCGAACGTGACAGATATTTTTAATGCCTTCGCTAAACTTGACAAAGCTGACCGAATGCCAACGATAATGATCAACGCTCTCGATCTTGGGTTGATACCCAGGTCGCATCCTGAGGAGCTAAACAATATTTCACTGGTGGACCGCTTATCTAGGCTTGAGAAGAAAGTTGAACGAATGCACGAGAACGTTAGTGAAAATGAATGCCGCCTGAAAGAGATCAAAGGAACGGGCGTGAAATGTGACAAGACCGTGATTGTGGGTAGTCAGCACTCCGCGGTACAAGCGGCAAGTGAGGTGAAAAACTTGAGCGTGCCGCCACCCGTGGCAGAGTTGCGTATTGAACAATCAGTGTTGGAAGAAAACACAACTTGGGCTGAGCGAGTAAAGTCAAATGTCGCAGCGAGTACCGATCCGCCAAAATTTACCAGCATTTATACACCTGTCCCAACCCAAAGGGGAGGCAGGTCCTCGCGTGGTAGGGGTCGAGGTCGAGGGACCACCCAACCTACCGGTGTTATTCAAAACCACCTCTCAGCCCAATCCGTCTTGAGGCTCAGGGGTAGCAACAGATCAATTGATACTGCTTGTAGTGTTGATTCTGAAGGGTTTCGGCTGTCTCGCCAAGAGATTAAAAAGACGCAAAGGAGGGGAAAAAGACGTCAGAACATTGTTATTGGAAAGTCAGTGTCGAGTGTTAATATAAAGGGTGCGCCCGAGCCCGACAGAGATCTTTTTATATTCAGGCTGCAGAAAGATACCAATGACAGAGACCTAGAAACATATATTAGGGAACATAACATTGATATCAGACGGTTAGAGTGTAAATCACATGAGGAGTCTAAATTCAAGTCATATCGGCTGACGGTGCCTAAATCTCAGTTCAAAAGTCTGTTCGATGAGTCATTATGGCCTTCAGGTGTTGGAGTTAGAAAATAGACAATCATCCAAAGCTATCTGATAGCTGCGGATTTCTGTCTCTGTAGCTTTCTCCCAGCACACCCTATCGCCACTCGGAACCTGAGGTTCGGCTAATGGTGGAGCTGGGATGTCCAAACTCATTTTAATAACCGAGTGATCTGATGGGTTCCATACATCATGCAAGACCTCATATGAATCAATCATTTGGAAGAGATTCTCCGACACTATAAAGTGATCAATCAAAGACAATGCCCCGTTGATCTTACTCTCAAAAGTATGATCTACATTTGATTCTCTATGCATAGTACCACAACAAAGGTGTTCCCTCTGTAGGAAACGTTTCAGTTCTATGGTATGGGGAGAATCGGCTCTGCTGAAGTCGGTGTTCAGGTCGCCCCCCACAATAACATACTTGGGATTAATTGTTTCCAATATAATGCTGAAATTTCCTGCAGTGTACTGGTGAATTCTTCTATATTCTCAATGCTTCCATCATCCGTAGGCATGTATACATTTATTAACAAAATTTCGGAGTCAACTGATGTTCATAGTCCATCTTAAGAGCGCTTAGTCGCTTTGACTGCCAATCAACTGGGATGGCTTTGGCCTGAATCACCGTCTTCCACAAAATCGCAGTTCCCCCATATTGCCGACCTTTCAAAAGAACTGAATTATCCATGGATGACTGACCATGGATATTCACACCACGTATATCCTTTTGTAACTTTGATAGCTGTGCTTCATAAAACCAGTGTTCCTGAAGGAACAAAATGTCGCATTTTTGTAAAATCTCCCTGATATATTCGACTCGTCCCGGTCCATGCCCGTTACTTATTATACGAAGCAAATTTCACACCTGACATTGACAATAATAATTACAAGACAATTACACTAACCATCACTCTGTTTGGTCATTTTTACCCTCACTTTGGGGAGGGACATAACCTCATTGTATGTGCCATGGGATGCTGTACTAGGCATGCCACAGATATCGAGAGTTTCCATGACGCTCTCATTGAAGCATGTGTTGTAGCTGGGAAGGCCAGTATCCCCAGAAAGGGAGACGCCCCGAAGGGGCGTGCCGGTTGGAACGAAGAGGTGAAGGATTTTAAAGAGAGGGCTGTCTTCTGGCATGGTATTTGGGTTGAGAGTGGGAAACCGAGAGCTGGTGCAGTAGCAGATATTAGGCGTCGCACTCGAGCGCTGTATCATTATGCTGTCAGAAGAGTTAAAAATAACCAGGACAAGATATCTGCCAATAAACTTGCAGCAAAAGGTAAAGAAATGTGGCAAGAAGTGAAAAAGATTAAGGGTGGTATGAAGTCTCTATGCCTAACATCGTAGATGACAAGGCGGGTAAAGAAGCCATTTGTAGCATGTTCGCTGATAAATTCAAAAAGCTCTACAACAAAGTGTCTTATGATAATGATGAGATGAATAGATTGAAGGGAAATATTGAGGGACAAGTACTGAATAAGTGTTGTACTGGCGTATGTGGTAGGGGACATGATATGAGGGTGAATGATATAAGGAAAGCGATAAAACAGTTGAATAAGGGAAAGAACGATAGTATACCGGGTCTTCAAACGGATCATTTCATCCAGGGTGGCGAAAACCTCTCAGTTTACATTTCTCTGCTTCTGAATTCAATGATAAGGCATGGGGCTTGCCCAGTAAAGTTCCTCAGCACAACCATCATACCTATCCCGAAAAATAATAGGATGTCATTAAACACTTCAGACAACTACAGAGGGATAGCACTGAGTAGCATCTTGGGAAAAATCATAGATTATGTTATACTAGAGAGTTACTCCTATGCATTGTCATCAAGCGATGCGCAGTTTGGATTTAAAAAGAAGCTGTCAACGGCGAACTGTGGTGTGGTGGTAAATGAGGTTATTCATTATTATAACAGCAGGAGTACCCCAGTTTATAGCGTGATGTTGGATGCCAGTAAGGCTTTTGATTGCGTGAATCACGTGAAACTCTTCAAACAGTTACTTGGTAGAGGTTTATGTCCTTTGATTGCTAGGTTCCTTGCTATTGTTTACACAAAACAAGAAATCAGGGTGAAATGGGGTGACTGTTTCTCAGCCCCCTTTTCAGCACGTAACGGTGTTAAGCAAGGAGGGGTGTTGTCTCCTGTATTGTTCAATTTATATATTGGTACACTTTTGATTGATTTGAAGAAATCTGGCCTTGGGTGTCATATCGGAGACCTCTACGCAGGGGTCTTCGCGTATGCCGACGATGTAATTCTGCTTGCTCCAACTAAGACCGCGTTAAAATTAATGTTGAAAATATGTAAGTGTTTCTCAGTAAATTATAACATCACCTTCAATGCCACAAACACTAAGTTCATCGTCTTTGGAAACGCTTTTGAGCAGGGTGGACAATCAATTAATTTTGAAGGGACAACACTTTATGCAGTTGCATCCGGTATACATTTGGGCATGTCTTTAGGTCCAAAGGTAACTAATGAGCGCATTGAATTAGCTGTAAATGATCTGTACAAACGAACGAATATGGTTATGGCTCAGTTCAGGCATGCAAACGTTGAAAACAGGTATCAGCTATTTAAGAGTTTCTGTTTGTCTCTCTACGGTTGCCAACTGTGGGATCTTTCAAGAGTCCAGATCAGAGACAGGTTAAGTACTGCTTGGAGAAAATGTGTTCGGCACATCTTAAATGTCCCCTACAGAACCCACAACATCCTAATTCCTGTGATTGTTGAGGATAGCGACATTCTGTGTGAACTGGAAAAGCGGATCCTTAAATATATGGTAACTCTTCATTCATCAGAGAATGAGTTTATAAAAACGTGCCTTAGGCTCATAAAGGCTGGTAGCGACTCTGGTTTAGGTAGCACTGTAAAATATCTAAGTGAGAAATATAGATTTCAAAGAGATGGAACTGTAGACAATTATAAAGGAGTGCTTGGATCTCTTAATGTTAACCAACTACAGGATGTTCCCGAAGAAACAAAAATGGTGGCAGCTCAAATAAGAGAACTATTAGATATGCGAGATACCGGAAATCAGATCCTGACAGTTGATGAAATAAGCGACATTTTAAATTTGCTATGTACACAGTAATTTAACTTAATTTGTGTAAAACTATAGACCTATGAAAATGTAAGAAATATGTAACATAAATCAAATGTATCATATCCGTTACAAGCACATTCCATAGCACCTTGCACTACTAGTACATCGTTCTCTGTACCATGCAGTACGAAATAAATACCGGTATATATATATATTGACAGAGATCAGGGTACATGTATATTGATTGATAGATTGAGGCCCATAGAACCTGTATACTAACTGTCATCCCGTAATTGACCGTTACCTTGATCTTGATATGTGAAGGTTTTAGGACAAAATGTACCCGGACAATTGGTACTAGACAAAAGGTACATGGACAAAATGTACCTAGGGCTAAATGTACCTAGGACAAAAGGTACCCGGACAAATGGTACCTTTTGTCCGGTACATTTTGTCCTCTGTACGTTTTGTCCGGGTACGTTTTCTCCTGTCACCATATGTGATCCACTAGGGCCGTTTAGACGACAAGCCAAAAAACCACATTCACATTCAATCCGATTGGATCCGATCGACCTCATCGGGTCTCATTTGCGTTTAGACGAGATTTGAATGTGGTCGAATGTGGTCCAATGCGGTCCAAAATCCACATTAGACCCCATTGGGCAGCGTTTACACGCAAGAGTTTTGAACCACCATCGGATTCGATCGGATCGTATGTGGATTTTTGCCTGTCGTCTAAACGGCCCTACTGTGGCAAAACCAGACGCTTCTCGCACTTACTTTGGCAGGTTGAGACCAAATGTTTGTCAGTTTCAATATTGTCTGCCTATTATGAAATCTGACAGAATCTATTTCTTCCATTCTCTTCTGGTGTCATCTTAGTCCGTTTACGCTCAACTTCTCAGCGACAAGCGACTGGTTTTGCGAGAGCGGCTCACATATCTGATCATCAAGGTCATTGCATAATCGAAATTGGCATTCTCATGTCTGATATTTCAAATTATCAAGTTTTATCTTGACCACCTCTGATTAGCGAAGTCTTTGCATAATCGAAATCGGCATCATCAATAACCTAAGTATAGGTGATATCATACCTCTATCTGTACCACAGGCAGAGATATTTCAAATTATCAAGTTTGATACATCAAAATCTCATGACATTTCAATCACCCGGACACGTGAGGCTGAGAATTCCAACACAGTCCAGTCCTTGGATAAGCAGGCATGAACTAAGGCTTGTTTCATGTTGCTCAGAGCGACAATATGGCAAGTTATCTCAAAATATCACATTTGTGATATCGATATCACCATGACCCCCTAAATATCAGATCAAAAGTATTCAGTCCATTCAATTCCTAGGGTATGAAAACCTAAAGGTAGATCGTGTTTCTGTTGCTCTAGGTGCTAAAGGAGCCGAGTTATGACACCAGATAAAAGCGTGACGGACAAAATATCAAGTATGATATGTTGATTACATCATGATGGAGGCATCTGATGTTGAAAATGATTAGCTCATTGGATTGCCCAGGCTGACAAACCTAGGGTGGGATGTGTTAATACCAGGACTGTAGCTGTTGAAGGAGATAAGATACGTGTGATGGAGGTGTTCGGGGACATGCGTTCCAAACCATGCAAACGGGAACATCGGTGGGCTACTCTGGTCTGATCGTAAAACCATTTTACTGTCTTGGCAGTGGTGCCATCTGAAACAGGTCTGTTAACTCTGATCTTCGCTTTGAGCTATTTTGGTCAACTCATTCTGAATCAAGTAAACGGGGACCCTCCCTACACCAAGCTGAAGAGGTCGCCACCATCGTTCCTTGGCTAAGACCTCTGAAAAGGACTGGAACCCAGCACACTAAGATTCTTGTGCTCATCGATTTTACAAGTTATTTGATAAAATAATCATACCGAAAATTAGAATTTGTTCCAGTATTTGTAAAATTACAATGTTTTAACATTCCGTTGGGTATTCGACGTTTTATTGTGGAAAAAAGAACGAACTCTTTCGAATCCCTACGCAATTCGCTGTGCAACGGTCAGAAATTCATCCGCCACCAACAATGCATTTTGCACTGTGGAAAAGTAGTACCGGTCTAGCCCGTTCCAGAGTTTAATGTGGCATTGAACTCTGGGTACGAGATTGTCCCTACACACGTTTAACGTTCCACCCACGTTGTAGATAGGCCTACCTACAAATCAGGGACAAAGTCCCCACGTACTCTCCATGCTCGCCATAGGTACGCCTACCGCGCATGCGCATCGGGCGGCCCATGGTGAAAACTAAAGAGTCTGTATTACTGCGCAGCATGCACTGTAAAATAGTACGTATTAAAACTGATACTATCGCTTTAAATGATGACAGCGACTACAATAAGTGGCAAAATGTCGAATATTAGGTAGATCGGAATCCTTTGAAGCCAGCAGGAGACAAAACCACGCTAACTTGACTTGTTTCAGGTCTCGCTGGGTGACAGTGAAGAATCTGGTCTCACTCTCCGATCGGCTGGTGTCCACGACACTAATCCGAACAAAGGCGTATTTCTAACCAACTTTGTCGAGTCATTGCTGGAGAAAACGAGATGACCTGGGTACCAGGGTACCTGCATGTGATAGGGCACATGTCCCACTNAGAGTGTAGCCGAAAACCCGATATAAAGAACAATATGATTGGTCGACTGCTAAAGTTGGCGTCGTGCCAAGATAAACCGCGGACTGGCCTATTACTCGAAAGTGATGTGCGATAACCCCGGGAATGTAACGCAGTGGCAAGCACATCGCCCTTCGATTATCAAAGATGACGTTTCTGGACAATCACTTCTCTTCAGTCCGTTTGAATTTCTCCATGGAAAGTTTCACAGTTTAGAATGGATTGGTGTTTTTCCTATTGAATAATAGATGAAACAAGCCTTAAGTCTTGCAGGTGAATAAAGCTTTCTTCAAAATTTTATTTTGTAAACACTTATACAATAAACATAATATCCCCATCAAATTATCATATTTTTATCAATCCTTTTGAATGATATTAGAGAGCTTCTGCTAGCGCCCGGTTAGGCCATACGGCTACGTTTATCCATTGTTTGTATGCAGTCAAACAATAGATAAACGTCGTAGAGCCTAACCGGGCGCTTGCAGAAGCTTAAACTCCCCTCTGTTTTGGTTACTAACATACTGGGTATCTGGGCACCTGCATGAGATAGGGCACATGTCCCACTAACATCTGCACCCTAGCTCAGCCAGAAACACCTCGGTATTTGGTAGCCCTATTTAATGATATTTTCCCTTAATTCCCCCCCCCCCCGTTTTGCTCACAAGCAAATTTTGTTGAGTCATTGGTGGAGAAAACGGGATAACCTAGGCACCAGGGTACCTGCATGTGATTGGGCACATGTCCCACTAACATCTGCACGCTAGCTCAGCGAGAAACACCTCGGTATTTGGTAGCCCTATTGAAAGATATTTTCCTTACCGCCACCCTGTTTTGGTAACAAACCAACTTTGTCGAGTCATTGGCGGAGAAAACGAGATGACCTGGGTACCAGGGTACCTGCATGTGATTGGGCACATGTCCCACTAACATCCCCACCCTAGCTCAGCCAGAAACACCTCGGTATTTTCGTAGCTAGCCCCACTGAAAGAATTTTTCCCTTACCCCCACCATGTTTTGGTTACAAGCCAACTTTGTCGAGTCATTGCTGGAGAAAACGAGATGACCTGGGTACCAGGGTACCTGCGTGTAATTGGGCACATGTCCCACTAACATCCCCAACATAGCCCATCCAGAAACACTTCGGTATTTGGTAGCCCCATTGAAAGATATTGTCCCTTACCCCGCCCTGTTTGGTTTCCTACCAACTTTGTCGAGTCATTGGCGGAGAAATCGAGATGACCTGGGTACCAGGGTACCTGCGTGTGATTGGGCACATGTCCCACTAACATCCCCACCGTAGCCCAGCCAGAAACACCTCGGTATTTGGTAGCCCCATTGAAAGATATTTTACCTATTGTCGAGTCATTGCTGGAGAAAACGAGATGACCTGGGTACCAGGGTACCTGCGTGTGATTGGGCACATGTCCCACTAACATCCCCACCATAGCCCAGCCAGAAACACCTCGGTATTTGGTAGCCCCATTGAAAGATATTTTCCCTTACCCCCGCCCTGTTTTGGTTACCTACCAACTTTGTCGAGTCATTGCTGGAGAAAAGGAGATGACCTGGGTACCAGGGTACCTGCATGTGATTGGGCACATGTCCCACTAACATCCCCACCATAGCTCAGCGAGAAACACCTCGGTATTTGGTAGCCCCATTGAAAAATATTTTACCTTACCCCCAGCCTGTTTTGGTGAGCTACCAACTTTGCCGATTCATTGGTGGAGAAAACGAGATCACCTGGGTATCAGGGTACCTGCATGTGAATGGGCACGTGTCCCGCTAACATACCCGCCATTGCTCAGCCAGAAACACCTCGGCATTTATGTGTACAAGAAACAAACCTGCGTGAACTTCATATACATATATATGCGAGGAAATCTCAAAATCGGTAAGGAGAAACGAACATTTTTAAATAGCTTTGGCCTCAAAAGGTCACTCTGTGTAACTTCATATACATGTATCTGCAAGAAATCTCAAAAGAAACGAACATTTAATTGGTTTGGCCTCAAAAAAGCCAAAATCGGTAATGAGAAACGAATATTTAATTGCATTGGCCTCAAAAAGCCAAAAAATCGGTATTGAGAAACGAACATTTAATTGGTTCGGCCTTAACAAATTGGTGATAGAAGTGGTGCTGACTTGACCATTCCACATTTTACACCGACCTCGCTAATGAGAAACGAACATTTAATTTGTTTGGCCTCAAAAAGTTGGTGATAGAATGTGGTGCTGACTTGACCATTCCACATTTTACACCGACCTCGCTAATGAGAAACGAACATTTAATTTGTTTGGCCTCAAAAAGTTGGTGATAGAATGTGGTGCTGACTTGACCATTCCACATTTTACATCGACCTCGCTAATGAGAAACGAACATTTAATTTGTTTGGCCTCAAAAAGTTGGTGATAGAATGTGGTGCTGGCTTGACCATTCCACATTTTACATCGACTAGTTCGGATAAGTAACTCGGGTAAACTTGGTGATAGGATATGGTGATAGCTTGATTAAGGCTAGAAAATTTGGTGCTAGCTTGACACAGTGCGAGGTGGGGTGTGGTCAGAAACAGTAATGTATACTGTCCACTTACTTGTCCCACTCCCGAGCCTGGCAGACAATGACAACGTGCGACATCTTCAACTTAGGATTTGGTCATTTTTTTTCCGAGTTCAGGAATGGGACAGGTAAGTGGGAGTTTAGAGTAAGTAATAAAGTTGGTTTAATAGATTACTTTAGGTTAGAAACGATATCGATTTTTCAATTTTGTGCGCGTATTGTTTTGTGCTTAGGTATCCCTTCACCTTAACAGTCAGTCAATAAAACCATCAAACCCATTCGTTATTTACCTGAAAAAAGATAAATACTGATGATAACAAAGTTGAATACATTGATCGGAAGGTGTTCTATGTTTAATTCAAGCTCTGGTAGGAGGAATATACAAGGTGATAAATCCTGTGATCCTGTAAGGGGCCATCTCAACATTGTTTTGATGCCAAAAAAGACGAAGTGACTTCCTCTGGGGAGGGGGAGGGGGTTCTCGATTTGGGGAAGCCCACTTCATCTTTTTTGAAATAATTGGCATCACTCTTTTTACAGGAGAATGACTTTTTAGCTCACCTGTGGTGAGCTTATACAATGGTTGTGCGTCCGTCGTCCGTCGTCCGTCGTCGTCCGTCGTCGTCCGTTAGCAGGGCACGTTTCGTAACCGCTGGGGCTATTGATCTGAAACTTGGTACACATATGAATCTCCACTTCCATGACCTTTGCCCCCTCAAGGAATTGACAACAAATCCCAGACAAATCTGCAGTTCCTTGGCCACCCATCATCGCCCGAACCTGTTCCTGATCAGCCTTCCGGGTACATCGCTGAATGTAATCTTCAAAATCCAGGGGCATTCTGGATAAAGCATCGGCATCTGTATTCTGTGAGCCCGGTTTGTAGAAAAGGTTTAGGTTAAAGTCGGCTAGATCCGCGACCCACCGCTGACGTGTCGCATCCAGTTTAGCAGAAGTCAAGATGTAAGTCAGTGGGTTGTTGTCTGTGTATACGTCTGTGTGAGAAGCATAATACAAGTAGTCCCTGAAACGGTCACAAACGGCCCACTTGAGTGCTAGAAACTCAAGTTTGCCTGAGTGCAAATGATAGTTTTTCTCTGCAGGAGATAGAGTACGTGAACCAAACGCAATCACCACCAACTTTTCTTTCTGACGCTGATAAAGAATCGCTCCCAAACCCTCAGCTGAAGCATCAGTATGCAAAATGAAAGGACTAGCAAAGTCGGGAAACGCCATAACCCGAGGGCTCGTCAGCACGTCAATCAATTCTTCCAGTCGAGTCTGATGCAGGTCTGTCCAGGTCACTGACTGTCGTGAAGGTGCCTGTCCCTGATTTTTCTTACCCTTCCTGTTTCGTTTCACATCGTCCTTGGTAGTCAATAACTCATAGAGGGGTTTGGCCCTCCTGCTGAAATCAGGAATATACTTACGGAAGTATCCTAGCAATCCTACCAAGTGACGCACCTCTCCCACTGTCTTGGGCCTCTTTGTCTTCAGTGCTAAAACCGCTTCTAAATCAGCTGGGTCCATCCTGATACCGTTTTCTCCTACTAGCTGACCCAAAAATCTCACTTCCTTCCGAAAGAGCACACATTTTCTGGGCTTCAACTTAATACCCTTCTTCCGCAAACGCTGTAGGACACTGCGGACCGCCTCCAAGTGTGACTTGAAATCTGGTGAATATACGAGTACATCATCCAGGTAGGGAATGCACGTTTTGTCCCTGAGATCCCACAGTACTTCTTCCATAAAAGTCTGGAAGGCTCCTGGGCATTGGCTAAGCCCAAACGGAATTCTCACCCATTCGTATAAAGACCACGGAGTGATGAATGCTGTAAGTGGCCGGCATTCTGGTCGCACAAATCCTTGATGATAAGCTTTGCCTTGATCCAGGCACGAAAACCATGTATTACCCATCAATCTATCCAGCGTTTCTTGAATCCTAGGAATCGGTCTCTGGCTTGGGAGGGTCTTCTTATTCAGGGCCCTGTAGTCAATACACAGGCGAAGGGAATTATCCTTCTTTCTCACAGCGACCATGGGCGAAGAATAGTTGGAGTCCGATTTCTTGATCCAACCCTTGTTGAGCAGGTCCAGGATGTAGTCTTTCACCTCGGTGTAAAGTGGTGGGGGTAACGATCGATAGGGCTGCTGTACCGGTTGATCATCAAGGAGCTTGAGGTCCAGCTGTAAATCTGGTGCACAACCCACATCATTATCATCACGGGCGAAAGCTCCACATTCATCCCTCAGCATCTGCTTCACCTGCTGTACTTGCTCTGGGGTTAGAAGTTCTTCATCTAGTTCAACCTCTGGATCCCACTGCTGAATGTCTTCACCTTTCATCATCTCTCCCTGGCCTGGTTTAACATCAACATGGTGAACATTCTGGCCCTTGTCTCCGGTCAACCCCTCACTGTCTGCTGTCTTACTGTCTGTCACATACGTCTCTGGAGGTCGCAATGTCACCACTGATTTGACTGGAATGAGACTACCAAGACGCGCACCTTTTCTAATGACTACAGGAGAATTAGAAGTATTCTTGACCGGCACATTGAAAGATGAGACTGAACCACGCTCGAACTTAACCAGAGATTCAGGAATTTCAACCCCCTCTCTCTCAGTTAATTCGCTTGGACTAAAGACCGCTACCTCACCTCTACACTCACCACCCGATCTTACAAAACATTTGAGGATTTCACACTTCCCCGGCTCTATCACCACGTTCCGTCTACCCGACCGCGCGACACCTCCCTCTCCATCCTGTTCTTTCCTCAATGTCTGGATCAGCGCTTCGGTAACATGGGATTTATCCTGGAAAATAGAGTGAAAATCAGATTCCTGGTTTTCCTTCAACAAGTGAGGGATGACATTGAAACCAACTATTGGGTGAGCTATAGGTGATGAAGTTACCACGAATGGAACCGGGTACACATTCCCCTCACCTAACACCAAATTCAACTCCACCCAACCCAAAATTCCCATCAACCCACCACTCGCTGATGTTATTACCAAATCCTGATCAAACAATTCTTGGATTTCCCGCACTCTTTTCTCTGGAAAATGATTCTTCAGCCAATTCCCTTCCACCAAACTAACTTGTGCACCCGTGTCCCACAACACATCATGCTTTTGGTTATCTAGATTTACTGAAATCGTACACTTTTCCCCCACCAGGCGGACCAACTTATTTCTACCCCTAGGTGATATACCATGAACAGATCCCCTCAGTTCATTCTCACTAAGTCTCAATTGTTCCTTTTGATGAGTTTGTAGTGTTCGGATCGCTTCACATAACACCTTATGTTCTTTCCAATGCTGTTTCTGGCATTTTCTGGAACAGTAAGTGCCCGAGTGACATGCAGAGCACTGTTTCACCACCTCACCCATTTCACTTTTACAATTGACACAGGTCCGCACAAGAGGGATTTCATTACCACTAACAGCCATACTGCCCCTCTCCAACATGGCTGGTTTTAGTTTCCCGAATTGTTCTTGTTCTCTGGACAGTCCCACTTCCTATGCGAATCTCCACCGCACTTCCAGCAATGTGTACATCGTCGCATTTCATCGGATGACTGACACTTCTCACATCGGCGCTGTTTCCGCTTTTCCCCTCTATTCGAAGCTGGTGTTTCCTTCGCTTTGTTTGGAGGAACCATCTTTCCTGACACCTGGGGTGTAGCTGGTTCTGGACGTTTACCATCAACTGATGCGTTCGACGATTCAACCAGTTTCTTCAGCCCCTTGACCTCAAGCCTGAGGAGATTGACAGCCTCGCTCAGTGTTCCCTGGCCTTCATCCACCGACGCAGCTTTAACCTTGACCGTGCCACCCGCGTTCCTCTTATTCTGGACTTCCATCTGTCGTCGAGTGATCTCCGTGAAGCCCTCGATCAGAACTTCATCTGTTTCAAACGAATCGATCTTCTGTTGCAATTCCAGTCGAATTGCGTCCTCACGCAGCCCAGTACATAGCGCACGTTTGAACTGTTGCTGGACCAATGCCTCACTATACTGACATTCTTTCGTTTCTTTGGACGCAAATACAATCTTCTGCCTCAGTGCCAGTCCTCGAAACAAGAAATCGAGGGGAGTTTCACGTGGTCCCTGGCACAGGGTGCATAATTCTTGGTAGAGTTCAGTGGCTGAGCATTCCTGGTAAAATGAACGGATCACCCGCTGCAGGTTGGCCAGTGTAAGGTTTTCAGTGGCTTCGACATAACCTCGCAGTCGGCAACTGGGTTTTATCCCCTTGATAATTCCATCAATCAGTTCAGCATCACTGCGTCCCTTTGCCCTGCCTGCTTCAACTTGTCGAACAAAGCTCAAGTAACTCATGTCACTTGAAGAGTCACCAATTGTACCAGACAGTTTAAAGTCCTTACGTAACTGATCCAAACGGACCACATCCGACGAACGTCCCTTTGGTGTGGGGGTAGGATCTGACTTGTCCTTAGGCTTTGGATCCCTCTTAGCGCTCTGGAACGACTCCAGCAGCTCCTCTAGGGTAGCCACACCCCCGTCCTTTTCAGTCTCGGCCGCCCGCATACGTTCTTCAAACCACAATCGGAGTTTCGCTTGGTCCATTTCAGCCAGCTTGGTTTCATCGACAGTTTTTCCCAGATCAAAATGCTGCAAAACATCTCGTAGCGCCTCGACTTCTACCGTGTAAAGCAGAGTGCGAACCTCCAATTCTTTCTCGATAGCGGCCATTCTCGTTCAGTTGACGTCTTCTTCAAGATTGTGACAACTGAAGATCTTTGGATCCCGGCTGAGCCCCCAAATTGTAACCACCGTATCCACGGGTTCTGATGGTTTGGCATAGATGGTCTCTGTAAGGATGGAGGGAGAAATAACAATAAATTTACGGCAAAAAA
>NMRB01005727.1:0-18099 GCA_002633025.1 Notospermus geniculatus
ACTTTTGATACGAATTGAATGCGCATTAAAACCCCTATACGTATTAACTGTTCAGACTGAGATAGGTTTGGCATCGCGCCAAACCGCTTGAACGAAATCGATTTGTAAACCGAACTGAATGCGTATCAACCGAAGCATCAGCTGAACCGCAATAATCAGATGGCGTGCCGTTATATCGCATTGTGTGTGAACAAGCTGAAGCGAATTCAATGCGCATTGAGATCGGTTTGAATAGCAGTCTGAACAGACACCCTTGAAACGTATTAACTCGATACGAATTCCGGGATACGAATCGGGGAATTCGCTTTCAATTCGTATCCAGTGTGAATGCGGCTTTAGTCATCACGCGAGAGTAAGTGTTGGTAAACAAAGGACCGGGGCTCAACCATGCTTTGTTTGACTACTTTTTAGCTCACCGTGGTGAGCTTATACAATGGTTGTGCGTCCGTCGTCCGTCGTCGTTGTCCGTTAGCAGGGCACGTTTCGTAACCGCTGAAGCTATTGATCTGAAACTTGGTACATATATACCCCTAGGTCAGATGACCCACGACACCAAGTTTCGATCCGATTTGACTCTCAGTTTGGCCACCAGGTGGCGGAAACCAAAAACACAAAAAGTGCAATAACTCCTGAACTAATGACTAGATCATCTCCAAATTTTTATCATAGGTGTAGCTAATAAGGATACATAACATATATAACGGGTTTTTGATTTGACCTACTTTTCAAGGTCACAGAGGTCAAAGTTCGACAAAAGTGACGAACCTGCCACAGTTTGTCATTATTTCACCGAGCAACTTCATATCTTGCATAAACATGCATTGGAGGGGTACCTTAAAAAATACCAAGTTTCGGCCCGATTGGACATCCAATATGGCCGCCAGGTGGCGTAACCTGAAAATCAAGTAAGTGCTATTACTCAGGAACGGCTTGACGCAGAGTGCTCAAATTTGATATTTACCTCCCTCTAGATGGCCTTTACATGCACGTCAAATTTCAGCCTGATTTGACTTCAAGCGTGGCCAATAGGTGGCGTAACCCAAAAATCATCAAAGTGCTGTAACTCAGGAACGCCTTAACCCAAAGCGCTCCAATGTGCTATGTGGCCCCGTGCAGATGACCTTTATGTGCATGTGAAGTTTCGGCCCCATTGGACATCCAATATGGCCGCCAGATGGCGTAACCTGAAAATCATCAAAGTGCTGTAACTCCGGAACGACTTGGACCTAAAGCGCTCCAATGTGCTATGTGGCCCCTGCAGATGACCTTCATGTGCATGTGAAGTTCCGGCCCAATCGGAGATCCAATATGGTCGCCAGGTGGCATAAACCCAAAAGTCCTACACGGGAATGACTTGACCCAGATTGCTCATCACTGATATGTACCTCCCTCTGTCATTAGACTATTTTGTCCAACCCGGTGAGCACATGGTCCATGGACCATTTCATTAACATGTTTAAAGCCCAATTTACACTACGGAAATCTGCACCGGTGCTGCACCAATACCTGTCTGAACCGGTTTAAATTCCAAGTGTAAAAATGCATTTTCTATTTGCTCCGAAGCAAATTTCATTTAAACCGGTGTAGTTTACTCCAGTTATGAAGGTGGTGCACGCACCAGTTCAAAATTTAATTCGGAGCAAATGCTCAGTGTAATCACATAACTGGAGTGTGCTTCGGTTATGAATCTTTCGGGTTACCTGGTTGCCAAGCAACTACCAATGCGGAAGTGATAGTGATATTGGCGGGAACATTATCCATGTGGGTCGGAGAGTCAGACTTGTCATAGCAGTTGAAGAAGACACAATGCCGAAGTAAGGTGCCAATGGTGATAGAGGGTCTAACTTAAAGCAGAGAGAGACGTACGTGTAGGCCTTATTGGGCATTTGGAAGGAGGGTACTATTCAGCGCCAGCTGAACGGGTCAAAAAGTAATATAGAGGTATTCCAGAATATTGCTAAGCGCCTTCTTGAAGAACATGATGTTGACAAGACTGCAGATCAGTGTAGGGTCTGACTAAAAACTCTGAAACGCAAATACTAAAAGTGTAGGCCCCCTATGGATGAAAACAACAGAAAAAGTGGCAAAACTGGTGTGGACATCTTGACTTTGATGCGCATGCGTTGTAATAATTGCACCGACTCTACTCCGATTGTGTTTACACTACTTTCTGTTGTCTGTAACATGATATGGGTGAGATTTGCTCCGATTCAGAACTGGAGTAGAATACACCGGTGCAGATATTCATAGTGTAAATTGGGCTTAATAAGTATTCCATCTGGGAAATGGAATTCTCCAGTTTGGATAATCACCATCTTATACTAGTAAATGTTATATGTCTTCCAGGAGTGAAGCGAGTTGTTGGCAACAAAAAAGGGATATTTACTCGGCAGAGACAACCCAAGATGGCTGCGCATATACTGAGGGAAAGATATATTTCATTGAATAACGAAACTCAACGTGTCATATAAGATGGCATATTCAAGGTTCAAGAGAAGAGTGATGTAATAGAACAGAAAACGTTTCAAAGAATCCTTGTGCAAGGTCATTTTCGAAGGCAGGAAAATAGAGAACTGTAAATGTGTGTATGTTCTTTTCTTCACAAATGTGACCCGCTCTGGCATAAAGAGTCACATGTTGAGCTCAGAAGGTGAACTTCAACGATCTAAGATGACACCTGGAGAGAATGGAAGAAATAGATCGTTTCAGATTTCATAATAGACAGACATTACTGAAACGGACAAATATTTGGTCTCAGCCTGCCAAGCTGAGAGCGACATGCGTCTGCTCTGCTTTTGCCAGAGCGGGTCACAAATACAGTCAACGTCGCATATAACGTCCTTGCATATACCGGACAATCGCCTATAACGTACTGAAACTGGAAGTCCCGGCCCCGTTTTAGAATGTATTGGCAATATGCATATAACAGACTTTGCATTAACAGACAAAAATTGCAGGTCCCAATCAGTACGTTATATGCGACGTTGACTGTAGTATCATTGCTCAAGACACTGCTGTATTTTTAGCTCACCTAGAATGCCTAGTGAGTTGTTACCATGGTGCAGTGTCCAGCGTCTGTCGACCGTCGACGTCCTTTAGCAGGACACGTTCTCAAACACTAGGGCTAATTACTTGAAATTTCGTACATACAGTACTTTCGCACACTCCCCACAGTGGCGAACAAGTCAGAACAGGTCCATAAGTGTCACTTTACACTCAACATTGTTGGTTTTACCAGGCCAGGCACCAATTTGCAGAATGATTCTTTAGGCCTTTCTCAGTGCAGTGCACAATACCATTTTGTTCAAATGTTAGATTGGTGTAACCAGTCAAATGGATCATGTATGTATTTGGATGTACACGTTGAGGATTGAAAGATCTACAGTGTGGCCTATAACAACCACTATAGCTGTAGCCAACCCCTATATGGAGGAAACCAAGGATACTGATAGTCATAGTCCGTTAGCATGGCATGATTGTTAACCACTGGGTCTGTTGATCTTAACCGCTGGGTCTGTTGATCTGAAACTTATTTACCCCTAGGGCAGATATTTACCCCTAGGGCACATGACCTATTTTATAGCACCTCACAACTTTCGTTCTGCCCCTGTGTCAAATTTATCAGATCCTTATACAGGGCTGTTACTTCCTTTTCCTTGTAATGAAATCGTACAGTAGTATTTGATGTGAAATCTGCAAATTCAAGCCAGCCTTCCCTTCCAGGAAACTGCATACTGTTGTCCCTGCTGAGGCAAAGCAAATCGCTGCTGAGACGATTTCCTTCTCAGTATATCCCTTCTCCAGACCAGCTTCAATTTGATGAGCGAAATTCCCGAATCCCAGCTTGTCTTCATCACCAGGTTTACCACTATAGCCAACTACTTTGAATTCTCGACGCACGTATATCTCCTTTGTACCCAACGACATCCATAGACATTCATAGTACCGCTTGAACTCGCTATACAGTTGTAACATTTTTCAGTGGGGCGGTTTTTCTGTGTGATTCCCATTGTTCGGAACACACTGGGAAACGGACTCGCTGTTTCTCTGTGTGTCGCCCATTGTCTAGTCGCAGCTTATTCCATCAGTCTATGGTCATGTCAGACTGGCACAAGGGCCACACTGAAAAACATTACACCGGCCTCATTGACAGTCCTAACGTAAGATGTAATTAGTTCATCCGCTGTCCCTTCCTTGAAGATTTGGAGGAGATCCCAAGATTTATGGTGGTCGTGTGCCTTTTTAGCGTATGCCAATGCATTGTCACTTAAAAACCCATCAGAGACGTGAGGGGACGCAGAAATACATCCCAGTTTACCTCAAAGAATGCGCGCACCATGTTTTTAACTCAAAATGGCCACCTCCTGTTCTCAAGACGACCAATCCTTTGAACTCTTCCTCCTCCCTCAATTTGCTTATCATGACGTACGGCAAACCATCGCACACAACCGACAGCCACTGGCGATGCTGATGTTCTCTTGGCAGCTGGCGTGATATTGCTCAATGTTTGCTTGACGCCCCACTTCACACATAAAACTTTCCTGAGAGAAATGTAGCAGTGAAAATGTAGCTGTGTGCTTCCTTAACCTTGTGCTTGTTATAGGTTCTCTGGATTGTCGGCACCACACTCTTTAGTAAATTTTCTAACATGTCTAAGGCAATCATTGACCTCTCACAGCATCCAAGGAGTCAAGGTATGGTCTTGCAAATACAAATGCATTGTCAGGATTGACTCCTACTAATTTCTGCGGTGAAACCAGTATGTTGATAGCCTCAGTCATTCCCGGTGTTAAGATTACTGGAACCTTTCTTTTTTCCCTCGTACCTCTACCCATTCGTGGGTCTTGCACAAAAACTGTTCAAATTCAGTCAAGGTTTGTTCTATTTCCCTCAGGACTTGACCCTGTCTTCGCTCGATGTATGAAGAGACTGGGCTGATAAGCCTTAGAGGGTGTCTATTTCTGGGTCTTACTCCCTTGCTCCCTTGCTATTACCCTCATTTTCTGAGATATTGAATACAGATAAGAATGGTTCTCCAACACAGGAACCGGTCATGCATGTCACAAGCCGCAACATGGCCGCCGCAACATGTGCTTCTGCGTGAGCACCCTCTACTAAACCTTAAAGGAACTAGGCCTACCTGGGCCTTAACAGACAACATTTTGATCTGGAATCTGCGCTTGATCACCTCTGTGAGGAGCAGTTTGCCCTCGGTTTTTTCTACCACCGTTACGGTCTTTGGCTCTGTCGAACCAATTGGTCAGGGTTGGCTGTATTCTTTGCTGACATCTTGCAACTGTGGCAGACTTCTTCTCAGGGCATCTTGAAGGTAGATGGTTAACATTCTTAATGTACCAGCATACTGCACCATATTCAGCCTATCATCATCTTATAAAATCCACTAATAGAGGTACGTGGCTGATAAGGTCATGCCTAATAAATTCTTTGCTTTGTATATATGTAGAAGAATAAAAAAGATGGCATGCTAGGCTTCTAAATTGTAAAATGAAGATTGAAGTGCTTGCCAAAGATAATTCTGCAGATTCTGAGGGGTTGAATGCCCTCTTCCCATAATGCCCCTTGTCTGAAAGGTTGTACTTTTTGGCAAGGTCATTGGTAAAGACCTGCTCCATTTTTTGCTTCACATCTTCTTGGACCGCACATCCGGTGAAGGCCAGAAGGTGGTTTAGCTGTAATTAAAAACAATGTTCAGTTTTATAAGAGGATTTTTCTCGTCTGCCGGGTATGGAAAAAAATTATGAAGTGCACAAGAAATATGCCATCACCTCACTGAAAACAGATCTCCAGACCAGGGACAGTGCACCTTTCTTGTCAATGATCGCAGTCAAAAGCTTTAAACCAAGCTATTTCTGCATTTCCTCCACAGTCACTTGGTGCCATTTTTAGCTCACCGGAGTGAGCTCTTACGATGGTGGAGCGTCCGTTGTCGTCCGTTAGCAGGGCACATTTCATAACCGCTGGAGCTATTGATCTGAAACTTGGTACATATATACCCCTAGGTCAGATGACCCACAACACCAAGTTTCGGTCCGATTCGTCTCTGAGCTTGGCCACCAGGTGCCGCAAACCAAAAACACAAAAAGTGCAATAACTCCTGAACTAATGATTAGATCATCTCTAAATTTTTATCATAGGTGTATCTAATAAGGATACATAACATACGTAACAGGTTTTTGATTTGACCTACTTTTCAAGGTCACAGAGGTCAAAGTTCGACAAAAGTGACGAACCTGCCCCAGTTTGTCATTATTTCACCGAGCAACTTCATATCTTGCATGAACATGCATTGGATGGGTACCTTAAAAATACCAAGTTTCGGGCCGATTGGACATCCAGTATGGCCACCAGGTGGCGTAACCTGAAAATAACAAAGTTCGTGGTATTACTCGGGAACGGCTTGATGCAGAGTGCTCAAATTTGATATTTACCTCCCTCTAGATGACCTGTACATACATGTCAAATTTCGGCTTCACCAATGCAATTCCTTCATCTACTTTCTCACAATCACAGGCATCTGGGAGTCACAGTCACATGTTTGCACCATCACAAGATCCTGAATTTTGCAATGTACAGTGGAACATCTCTTAGCGGACACCTCTGCCAGGAGGACACCTCTATTAAGGACACCAAACTTCAGTCCCAAATTGACCATTTCTATTCATTTTGACCTCTGTAATCAGGACACCTCTCAATTAAGGACAGCATTTGTCAGTCCCAAAGGTGTGCTTAATAGAGAGGTTCCACTGTACTCCATTTTTTTAACGGGCAATAGAATTATCCCGGCTGAACCTTTCACAGTATGCTTCAGTTTGCACAGCAAACCATCAACGATCATCTTCTTATAAAACACAGCATTCCGTAAATGTGTACCTTCCCCAAAAATGTTTTCCAATGCCAACCTTTGACTGACTGACAAATTTTTCACTTTTCCACGACCAGTGGCAACTGCTCCACCCAGCAAGCGTCGTGACACCATGATTTGCCTCTTCGATGATATCAACTGGTTGTAGAGACGCTGGACTGAATTTCTGGCATAATGCATACTGTATTCATTGGCCATTGAAGGCAGTTTCTTTGACAAGACGAATTTGCTCATCATTTGGGATGCAACATATCTTGTTCCATAAATCATTTTCTTGAGTTGCACGTTGCTCGACTGAAAAACAAATGCAGACACATTTGAAAGTGGTCCAAAGTCGCGTACAGAGTCAACAAGGTGGAGCATCTGGTGTACATTGAAGGTGCAGTTCTCTACACCATACAACTCCTCCATGTAAACCACAAATTTGCCGAGAGCACGTTCGAGTGAAGGTAGTGCATCCCGATCAACTGATATTCAAGATAAACTGCTGTCCATTTACTTTTGGCCATGAGTGTACCTAGCCAAGGTCACAGAATGATAATGATAATGACTTGTATGGTCATAGGCTACTGAACTAAAGAAAACAAACTTACCAGATCTAGGCTGATCCCGCTCACTTTCAATTGCCTTCAACTTTGTTTGCAGCGTCTGGCAATCACCACATCCAGTCCCCTTCTGTTGATATATTGACTTTGGTTGTTTCCCTGCTTGAGACGGATCGGAAAAAGGAAACATGAAATATCAGGGACCTCACTAGGACCACAGATATATCCACGACAAAAAGGTCTAACGTATATACATGGTAGGTTTTGGTAACTCCTCCAAAGGCAATCATCTGATGGTTTTCGTAACACCAACAACGTGAAATATCAGGGACCTCACAAGAAAATATTATATGGGAAGACTCCCTGACAGTCTTGGAGGCACATCTGGCATTCAGGTGAACTATCTCAGGTAGTGTCAGTGGGAACTCTTCAAACGATTTCCTGATGCATCGTCTGCCTGAGTGTAACGTGGCGGAACTACTTCCCCAGCGTTTCCCAAGACTTGAATAGCCACACTGGTCATCTGAGGATTCCAATTCCGACAGTGTTAATTCTAGCACATTGGCACATTTCGATTTCACAGCAGAGTTCATCTGCTTAACTTTCTTTTTAGCATAGGAGACGTTGTCGCGTTCACCAACACTTTTTATTGGCATACAGTCCAGCGTCTCCACTATGGTTGCAAGTTTTAAAAAAGAGAAGTCACAGGGTTGCAAGATGAGAGCACTGTCTGGAGAAGCAGTATAAAGGAATATCCTTCTCGCATCAGAACTTGGCACTTCCTAAATTAATGTGTGAAACATGGTCATCAAGGAACAAAATGTTTGGAAACTTGATGCTCATTCGACATGCTCGTTGCTGTAGAAAAGAAATGACTGGCAGTATATTCAAAGAATATGCCTACTTCTGAATCCACCCACCCGTTTGGGCTCATGCCATGACAGACATGACAGAAGTGGTCAGCTCCTTCCACCACTCCACCAATGCTATGCCATCACCACTGTCGTCAGTCTTCCCTCCGGCAGACTGTCTCACAACCAGTTGTTCTTCATGATCATCACCACTCTCTTGTTCGGTCCCATCATTTCCGACCACCATTGCAACGTCATGATCACTGGCGTTTTCTAGTTGATGATCCACATTGTTGGGGAACTCCACATTTTCTCCTTCATCATCAATGACCTCAGCTTCAGCTCTAGGGATGTCCGTTTCAGCAGCGTTCACAGTGGCCTGATCACCAAAATCATAATCCTGGAGACAAATGTGTGTTAGAAAATCCCGGTATTCTCCTTGATATTGGCAGTCATTATGAATAAGCAGGAGAAACAATTGCTGTCGAAATATAGAACTTGCAATTTGTATGTCCCCAAAACTGACTTCCTTGAAGCAAAGTGGACAAGTTATGTTCTGTTTTTCCCGTGCAGTAAAACGTTTTTAAACACATTTGAGTTTAAAGTTGAGTAAAACATTGGAATACGAAGTGTGATAAAAATTTAACATTCGAATGTTTTTTAAAAGGATACGTTTTTCTTATGTGTTGTGTAGCGTTTTTAGTTCTCTTTGTAAGGTACTTCCGGAGGGTACGCCACAAGGTAGGATTCGTGAACAACTACTATGAACAACTAAGATTGATTAAAGTATAAAGTATAACAATTTATTATGAAACTTCCATAAGATCAAAATACATGACAGTTAACTTCCTTTCTTCCGCTGTAACGTACTAAGATGACAGGCTACTTGAGTTGTATCCAAGTGACAGACGAGACAGAATAAATTCTAGATCCTTTCTATGTGCACTGATGTAAATGACATATGTGTTACAATGATACGCCTACATGGCCTATGCTCAGAGACAGTGATGACGTCATCACCATTGATAAGCCGGGGCCACGGGACTAATAGTACTTCTCTACTACGAAACGCACCTGTTGATGTCAGAAGAATGAATGAAACAACGTCCCGCCTGACGCGGTATTTATACAAAAATGACGTACCCACAATTCATTGCGGTACCCCGAAGTGACCAATCACGACACAGGATTTTCAGAGTTTTTACAGGCCTAGAATACGCACCCCAAATTCAACACGATATAACTTGAGAACCCCAACAGATATCGAAAAACCCCACGATCAAAACTTAGATAATAGATCCAAGAACTATCCACAAAGATTTGGTTGCAAAATATAAAGGTTAACCAAAGTGGCCTAGACATTTACTGAGAGGGCCCTGCCCGAGGCGGTACCAAAAACATGAAAAATGAAACAATCGAGTTTACACCTGACAACGGTTACCAATAGTTACCTGGTTACGGCACTGTAGGCCAAGGGTTACCGCGAACAAAGTAAATTTTCCGTACTTTTGCAAATTTATCCAAGGTAAACCATTATACCATTAGAAAGCTGAGATTTTCTACTTTCATACACGTAAGTATCATAACCTGATTAATTTTTGGGATCTAGTAATCGACTCGAGAAACACAAAAGATTTAGGCCTATCGTAAACAGCACAATGCACGGTATCCAAGATGGAGGACCACTCGGCTCCAAAAGATACCACAAAGTTTCGCAAAAGTAAATGACGGACTAAAACTTATGAACGATAAATGTTGAAAGCTAAAAGGTTTCTGAATTCAATGACACCAGCGGTAATGAAACATACAGAGTAGTTCCAAAAATATTAACATGAGAAGTCACGGATCGAAGATCGCGAGATGGATCGAGGTCACAGAGGCCTAGTACATAATGTACAGCAGACAGATTTTACCGTTGCAGCATAGCGCAATGCATAACACATTACGAGTGTACATTGGCATAGCAACGACCATGCCCAGTGTCAAAGGTCGTTGTGCGTAACTCCCGGGAAATACAAACTGTACGTGCGGCAAACTGACTGCAGAGATCTCATACTATTAGATCAGCGTTAGAGAAACTTGCTAGTAATAACGAAAAAAGGGTACCAGATCACACTTACTTTAAAGAGAGCTCATAAAGGTTGAAACCAAGGCCCAGAAGAACGAAAGTTAGGTAGGCTACACAGCGGATCATGTGACTGAACTGACCTCTGAACTAAGATAAAAATAGACCTAGGCCCCATACAAAAATTGATGTGATGGCAAGAATTTTTACAGTTGACAGAGTGTACTGGTATCGATGAGGTATAAATTTTTTTGCCACATCAGATCCTATTAGCTTGATGACCAGACCATCAAGAGGACCTCCAGATCTTAGCCCTCAGAGCTTTCAAAGCCATTTTGTAGTGTTCCTTTTCGGAATGGTCATGCGTCACTTCCGTGTCGTAGAGTACTTCAAGTGCCATGATCAGGTTGGCGTTCGTTGATGTACTTCTGTCCGCCAGGGCTCTGGCCTGAGCCAATGTGGTATTGAGGGTTACCTTTCCTGACGTTTGCTTGAACTGTTTTATTATTTCCTCCAGGGCTGCTAAGCACTTAAAATTACTTTGTAGGAGCCTGTTTTCCTCTGCCTTGTCTGTCGGCGTGCTCAAAAATCTGCAGAATTCATCTTAGACCAAATCATACGTCTTACAGACGAATAATATTCGAGTTATAATAACTCGCATGTATCACTGTGTTAAGCGCATCTCAGTGTCATACATGTATAAGGGGAAATAATATTGGTAGCCTATACTGTCCATTTAAATTGCCGGAGGTGGTGTTGGATCCAACTCCTCCAGTCATATTTGTAGAGACGCTGTCAAGGAAGCCTGTCACCAGGGGGTATTACAGTTCATGTCATTGGTACTGCTGTGGCGAGGTGCCGGATCCAGGCAGTCGCTGCGTAAAGCAGAGAATTTTGGGCTGGTGTTTCCTATGACGTGTTCTAAAACAAGTAGATCTAGGAATTCGTTACAAATGCACTACCAAATGATATTTTTGTTTCTTGCCTCAATGAAATCTTGCAGTGTATGGAACATTTCACAGATGACTGGATCGAGATGTTCCAGGCGATCTCGAGCTGTGTGGGATCCAGCCCTCAAGGATTTGGCTCCTTGCAGCCGAACACGAGTGAGTTTGTCCCCACCAACAGGCATCTGAAGGGAGTCCAGGTCACTGTCTGCAAATGAAAACATAACTTATTTACCCTAAAAAAAGAAATGTGTAAGGGCGTATATTAAGGCACAAATCATCATCATGGCCCATTGTGACCATGCATGTCTTTGTTACCAATATTGGAATATGCAAGTCACACTGTGTTGTGACCGTGATCATATCATATGTATTTGATATACGGGAGAATCCCATTTACCTGGCCGTCGGATCACAGCCGAAATTTTCTAAGTCCACCCAAAGGTAGAGGGAGTGTTAACAATAGGGGAACGGCAATGTCAAATTGAGATCAGCGGAACGTGTCCAATGTGTGCTATGGTTTTTGGCCTGGGCGTCACACCAGTACACCTTCTTCAGACGAGTTTTTTGTTGCGGTTTTTCAAACGCAATACTGAATGAATTGTAGCAATATTGTTGAACGCCTCAATGATCTGCCGACACTGCGTGTTAAACAAGGAATTTCTGATGCGAATAATGCCCGCTGTACACGATCAAACTTTTCATACAATTTTCTGAATGCGTTCAATAAGGTGCTTTTGAGCCAAGTGACCTATCCAGAGAACCATTTAGGGCCAATTCANGTAATTCAGGATGATTTTTTTCCGTCTTTGCCGAGAAATCAACGGGGCATCAGTTGTAAAAGCAGTTAATTTTCCACATGTAAAACGTACAATGTGGAGAATTAACCTTTAGATTTCTGCTCAATAGACCGTCGATAGTAGTTCTAGGCGCTGCCGTAAGATAGCGTGGTGTATGCACTATCATTTGAGACATATTTTGAGCATTTTGGTTCCCGAAGCTACCGCTAGAGCGTGCTGTCAGTTGGTAGCTTCGGTGGCTGTCTTCTCCTGGCGTGATGCCTCCTCTTTCTGTGTCTGATCAAAGGGATCAAATATTCGGGCTGTCTTCTCCTTCGGTAACGGGCGGCCATTTCGCCCCCAGAAAACTGGGGGTGTGACGTCACAAGGAATCCCCATTGCGAGTGACATTGGTTCACATTGGCCACTCAGCTCAGCAAGGGGGTTCCCCGGGCTCATTCTAAAAATTATTTACAAAATGGCCGCCCGTTGCTCCGAGTTCCTCTCAATCGCTGAAATGTCGACCTGCGCGTGGTGATTTTTTGATCTGCGACGGATCCGTCGAGTTGCTTCAAGATGCAATGTCGACCTGTAGGCCCCTTCAGACGTTAATACTCTAAATTCCCACTTACCTGTCCCATTCCTGATCTAGGAAAAAAATGACTAAATCCAGAAGTTGAAGATAATGGGGTGGGGGTATGGTCAGAAACAGTAATGTCCTGTCCACTTGTCCCATTCCCGAGCCTGGCAAAGAATGACAGCATGCGATATCTTCAACTTAGGATTTGGTCATTTTTTCCGAGTTCAGCAATGGGGCAGGTAAGTGGGAGTTTAGAGTATTTCAAGCAGCTGATTTCAAGAAGTCCATTTCAGCATGGAGTTCATTTTGACCTCATGTCCCAGGTCACCACCGTTCGATGCCAGGCGAACAAAGGGCTAAACCCCTTTTTGACAAGTTTTCTAAGTGGTAATTGGAGAATGTTAATGAATTATGGGTGTTTCATCATCTTGGGGGGTTGTACCCTAAACTAGTCACCGCAGAGACGGGGAATTGAATTCTTTTCTGGTATTTCTAGAAAATGTCCTAATTTTGGCATAGATTTCATCTTGACCTCCTCGCGCGAGGTCAAGTAGCCGTGTGAAAGGAAGGGACCCACCTGGTGTGACCGCGGAGGTCATTAGAGAGGTGACGCAGGTATGAAAGAAAAATTATTATATAGGTGTAATTTGTTATGAAATACATATGTATATACGTAAGCATATTATATGAATTTCATCTCCTTTCTAACACAATGAATTACATGTATGAATTACATGTAGGGTTGGGGTCGAAAATTTGCAAAATTCGGAGACGACTTTACTTATACTTGTCATTTTGTGTTTCGTTTTTGTGCTGTGTTTTGGATATCTTCCTAACACACATGTACACTCTTGTCAAAAAGTTTATGGACAGCAATGATTTTACATTTTCTCAATGACTATTCGGAGAAAAACTCCCAGATTTTCACCAGTTGTGGGGAATTTTGTAAAGTATCGAATGGTGAGAGTTCGTTGTTCGCAAATCCGACGAAACACGAAGTACGAAATACAAAAATTGGACTTCATTTCCATGACGTAATGTATTTCAGGAGATGGTTGGTACCACAAATATCGCCTGATGCAAAGAGCGTCTTTTAGCGTATGACGTTAGACCGATAGAGTTACGGTGTATATTAAACTTTGAAATTTATCTTTCGTTTCCACTTCGTAGATACGAAGTGGAAATTTGAAAATTCAAGATGCACCATACAATGTAACTCTCTCGGTCTTACATGATATGCTCAAAGACGCACTGGCAGCAGGGACATTTGTGGTACCAACCACCTCCAGAAATACATTAGGTCCTGGAAATGAAGTCCAATTTCGTATTTCGTATTTCGTGTTTCGTCAGATTTGCTAAACCTCACTAATAATTCCGACAAGTTGTCGGAACCAACATTGGGCGGAGCGTCTCAAAAGTCAAATTCCTCCGACCGATCCTCCGACCGGAAACCATACCTTTCACAATTTCGATTCATACTATTTCATTGGGCTCGGCTTTTATTAACATTTTTATCAATGTGTCAAGGTAAGCAAACCGTGAATGTCTTCTTGTCACGGGATGAGTGACTCTTAGGGACCGTCTCAAAAATACCTTGAAGCCAAAGAAGTGTAATTTTTNCTGTGATCCGACGGCCAGGTAAGTGGGATTTTCCCGTATCTCGATGCAACAACTCACCTCTTCCAGCAGCCGTATATCCCTTATTGATCCACTTCTCATACGAGTCCATGATCTGCACACAATCACTGTATTTGGCTTCATTTTTCATAGTATTGGCAGCCAAACATTCACGGAATTTGGTCTCATCTCCAATGGATAGGGAATGACAATGTTCAGGATTATAGACATGTATGGAATATTGTCAGTCAAAAATGTGGAACTTCCTTCTGAGCTTCTAATGGTAGGCAAGTTCGGCCATGGCACAACTCCTTAAGGGACATGCGCTTGTACGGGAAAATACCGCATTTTCGGAATCCGTTGGTTATATTTTCCCTTCTGTCAGTGGTTTTCCTTCTAAAAAGCTTCTAATGGTAGGCAAGTTCGGCCACGGCACAACTCCTTAAGGGACATGCGCTTGTACGGGAAAATACCGCATTTTCGGAATCCATTGGTTATATTTTCCTGTGGCAGTGGCTTTCTTCCAGGTTTCTTTGAAGACACTGCAGAATGTAGCCTTCGTAATGAATGGACTCTCATTGCTTGGGTTCCTCGCGTATGCTTCCATGTTATGGTGGTGGTGCTCTTTCAGAGCTTTGAAGAAGCTTACATCTAACGGTTGCTGGAAGTGTGTGTGATGGGGTGGGAGGCCAACCTCGTTCCCAGGGCTTAACGTTGGCTTGTTAAGCCCTGGCTTCAGAACCGAGTACCTCGTCTGTGATTGGCTATCGGCCTGACGTCATAACCGATTTGAAATTTGAAATACCCTGGAAAATGGATTAAAATATGGTTCATTTTATTTTATTTTTCATATCAAAGCAAACATTATTCTTTCTGATGATAGACATAAATGTTTACAACACAGTTTAATGAAAATATCATTACTGTAACCGAGGTTGATACAATACTATGCTATACTTGAAATAAGCGTTGGGGACGAGGTGCCAAGAATCTTGGAAGTGAATCCAGGGTCTAACGATCGAAGCCGAAAATGACCTCGTCCCAAGGCAAAAGCAGAAGAAATTTCGAGTTAGATCCTGGGGACGAGGTTGGTGGGAGGCAGAAGATAATGATTATGGCTTCCGATCTCAAGATCGGAAACCATATTGTGTTTGGTCATGGTGTCTGTCTGTCTAGTCTGTCACAGCTGTAACTTTGTTCCTGCAAGAGCTACAGACCTGGAAATATGACCTACACCCAGGTAACCTGACCTGTAGAGCAACAAGATGGAATGAAAATTTCAGGTCTCCGATACCTGGGTCATGATGAATGATATATCAAAGGTTGACATTTTGAACATGAACAGAAATTAACGACTTTGTCACCCGGAGGACATTCAATTGGCCTCTTCAACTGGGAGAGTACATGACAGCTCTCCGAAGACAGACAACCAATAGCAGTGTAACAGAAGTCTTATTCTTAGTGCTTTCTTCCAGAGGCGGCTTCCGTTCAGGGAATAATCGGGTCCGTGTTCAGAAAAAGGGGACAAGGAATCAGTTCACGAACAAAAAGAGGGGTCCATATGTTGTGAACTGTTTGACGAATATATCCACTCATGGAAACAGGAAATTTAGTTTGTTTAAAACTCAACCACAATTCATAAATATACAGACAGGTAGGCAATGGTAGAGTACATGTACATGTGTCCTAGACGTTGACTCCAGGCAGGTCCTCGACCTGACAGCTTGTAGGGCCTACTTCCAGTAGCCTCTTTTCTTAGTACCAAAGGGTTAACCACGTTAACCACGTTTTAACCTCTCGGTTCCCCGAACCGCAGCGAAAGATACTTCCAATCTTTTCCTAAGTCTCTCCCAGACCACGTGCCCAGCACGCAATTTATACTCTGACGCGACGTCACCTCAATCAAATTTCCTGCCGCGCCATGACACACCATTGGGCGACACTCCAAGCCCCGCCCTCATATGCAAACATGACATCAGTTCCCGCGCCAAGGCAGAGGTGCGCGATTCGGAGGACCGGTAACAAGTTGAACAGGCTATCTACACACCAAATTCTTTGGTCAATTTCTCAATGAAATACAATTACAAAAAGGTAGAAATTTCGCGTATAAAAACTTTAAGACCCGGCCTCTCACATAACTTTTACAAGGAACACTCGAGAAAATACATAATTAATTATTTACCTCTAAACTTGGGTCTAATTTGCAACACTACCAATATGGCGACCCGTGGCGGCCTACTCAACTTTTGCCTGAATAAACTTACCAATACGACTACCACGGAGGAGAGTATCAATTGATAACCTTACTATATAAGAGAGAGAGCAACCAACTATCTCACAACCCTAGGAAACACCCAAATAGGGCATAAAAGGTGTCTAAATTCCATCTTTTCTGAGGCACCCGACGGCCACCGGCCGATTGATAAATTCAATACTGTATGCCATATAGTGTATCAGTGTGTACTCCAAGTACAGGGACCGACATTGGACAACCGGGTAGGGCCTACTTCCAGTAGCCTCTTTTCTTAGTACCAAAGGGTTAACCACGTACCACGTTTTAACCTCTCGGATGCTTTAGCAAGCAAATAAGTCCCGAGAGACCTTTTTCTCGCTGGGTTCCACGTTGAAACGACCCCGTAGTAGTCTCCTTTTCTGACATTGGTAAGGTTTACCAACCCTGTGAAATTGATTGCAGGCTGTTGGACCTCTTTAGTAGTTGATGGAGTACTTTGCAGCAGCAATGACCTTGGTCTTACCCATAGACAATTTCTCCTCTTGTTTAGCTTCTCGTTTCTTTCTTCTTAGCGCAATTTCTTCCAGTTTCATCGTCATCTCCGGTAGTAACGGCTCTGGTTAGACGAACAGATGACGAGACATGGGGGTTGTCTGGAAACCATTTGTCCCAGTCGCCAGATTGACTGTGCCCTACCACCACACGCCTTGTTCAGGAGGGCGCATTCGCTTTGCCCTTTGCCTCTTTGCTTCTTATCGATACCAGTTCTTTATGGCCCTCTTCGGTGATGATGAGACCGTAACCTATTGAAGCGATTATGTGAGCGTGTAGACCTCTATTCGAGCCGACGTGTAGGTCTTCAGGTGCAGTGGATGTTTCATTTTCTGTTCGTGTAGTCGTCAAGCACTGGTTCCAGCACCCGGCTAAACATATTGGTTTTCCCAACACCCGGGTCGCTAACTGAAAGATGGTTGTAAAAGAACCAGTTCTGCTTTCCACCTTGGTCATGGGTCCACATATGTTACTTGTCATGGGTGGGTAGTAAGGATGCCATTACTAACAAAAATTCGTCCCTGTCTCCAACATCTGTTGCATTCTTGAAGTTGGCGAGGAAACGTCCAACGGCCCGACCATCATGACCATGTTGTACGCAACATTGTGGGTTTGCCTTACCAGTAACCTCGTGAGGTTTTAAATGAGGTGGCTTGTGGCCATCTGGAAAAGAGAAGGTAAACACGTCCAGTAAAATTTGGCATGATGAATGATGGTGATCCTGTCAATCCTTGGCCACAAAATGCAAATAAAAGATCACGAAGGATGAATGAATTAATGAAAGAGAAGTCAGTGAACAAGTTTATATAAACCAAATAAAATCGAATGGCTACTTACTACTCTAGCCATTCGTTTCAGTCTTTTCTAGAGTTTCAGATTGTAAAGTTCCACTTGAAAAAGACCCCGGTTGGGGTCGAAAATTCGTGAATTCTGGAGATTGACTTCTTGTTTATTTTCATTTTGTGTGTCAATTTTGTGCCTTTTGTACCTTGGACTAGCTGGAGGAGTGCTCTCAGCACTGGTAACTGACACATTTCTTAAATCGAT
>NMRB01005728.1:0-18098 GCA_002633025.1 Notospermus geniculatus
CAGTTATTATTTTGGAAGATAATAGGGCCACCCAGTTTAACAAGGATCAATTTTGTTTAAAAAAAATAAAAAAAAAATTTCTAGTTTTTTTAGATTTTTCAACAGAATTGATCCATGTTAAACTGGTTGGCCCTATTATCTTATTATCTTCCAAAATAATAACTGTTAGGTAAATATACCATTTTTCATGATTTCTGACCATAATATGATGTCAGTGCCAGTGCCAGTGCCAGCGTGCCGGTGCCAGGTTTAGAACCAACCCGTTTCTGATTACATGTATGCAACTAAAGTTATAATCGGCGCCTGAGAGTGTAAAGTCCTGGGCGGGCCGCCACGAAACTCCGATAGCACTAACTGTGTCTAACAGAGAGGTATGCAATGGCTTTTACCATTACAGAATTTCTCTGTTAGGCCCTGTTAGTGCTATCGTAGTTTCGTGGCGGTCGCCCCAGGTGGTCTATAGTTTTACATCAGTCCTTAGGCATGTTGGCTGTGAATATTACAAGGGCCGTTATACAAGTATGGTGTAACTGATCTCTAGTTAGGCTGAGGTGGGGAAGCTGAGATACTTCAGCACTGTGTTGTGCGTGACACTACGGTACAATCTACGTGTAATGCCTGTCATCTTAAGGTGAC
The DNA here is from genome assembly GCA_002633025.1 of Notospermus geniculatus. Lineage (NCBI taxonomy): Eukaryota > Metazoa > Nemertea > Pilidiophora > Heteronemertea > Lineidae > Notospermus > Notospermus geniculatus. The sequence goes on from NMRB01005728.1 coordinate 637, forward strand.
TCAGAAATGGCGTTCGCTGATTGGGCGCATTTTCTCAGGCGCCAAATACCCCAGCAAATCAAGCGAAATATCTGCGGTGACGAAGGGAGCGAGCAGTAAGAACGCCTGATATTCTCAGGATGCGCTCAGCTAGGTCCGCTGGCATTTGCCAGGTCTAGTTAACCGGCGTTTTCGTACACCGTATACTTCTATGTAAGGCTTCCTTTACATAGAAGTATACGGTATACGAAAACGCCAGTTAACAATGGCTTCACGGTCGTGAATCCTCTGGAAGCCTTTGTTAACCGGCATTTTCGTATACCGTATACTTCTATGTAACGGAAGCCTTAAGCTTCTCTTACATAGCGGCGTGCTTCGAAGTCTGTATGATCATAGGGGCCAGGCAGACACCCTCGTCTGTACTACCAGAGATAGTCGGAATTAGTTTTCGTTTGGACGTTCTCTATTTTTGACGCAGTTTGCATGCGATTTCTTTGGATACGTATAGTGTATATTGGGAGCCTACTTCGGTCCATGCAGATCCCTCGATCCTTCACCTCCGGTTATCAGGCGAGTGAATGATGACGTAGCTCTTATGCACAGGGTGTAATGGGTGTTTGCATACAAATCGGACAGTATATCTGACCTGTCAGCTTTGAAGGCCCTCTAGTCCGAAATGTAAACATTACGGTTTGTTTATTTACATGGTTGATAATAATAGTTATTCTCCATCGTACAGGTGGCAGCACCGTGTATACCACAACATTAATGTTATCTATTTTTAATATCTATCTTGATAAATATTCTTGTAGCTGAAATAGATTTATGATTTTACGCTCAAAAACAAACAAAAAGTTGTGAAACGCGATTTTAAATTATTTAATTTACTGATTCGTTAGTACCAAAAGTTGACAACAGGTGGCAACACAGGTTTGGTCATCCCCGCCCACTTTCGGACTAGAGGGGCTTTAAGATGCCGTTGTTGCCAAAAATTGAGCAAAAACTATTCGCTAGATAATCAACTAAATTTGAAATCTCGAAAACTGCAGTCGTAAATCGAGAAGCCCACTTAATATTCTTTTACAGGTAGAAGATTTCTGTGATGAAGGAACTCACAACGCAGTGGCGCCAAATAACCAAAATACGCTGTGTAAACAGCGGAGTTGTTGGGAAGTAATGCGACAGACTAAGGACTTTAAGGGCAGTAAGCATTCTTAAATTAAATATTACATAAGTCAAATTGAAAATGTTGCAATATTCAAAAGATCGTTACCTGCAATGACGTGAAATGCAAGGTAGCGTCATCAGCAGCAGAACCCTCTAAACGCAGGGGTGGACAATTCGGTCTTCCGCGCACCCGGCGGGCGACGGCACGTGGTTACGTAGAGTAACCGCCGGACGACCAAAAAGTAATCAATGTGCGGGTGACCAAATTAATTTTGTTCAGATGTTCTGGTCGCCCGCTGTCACAGTATTGAAGAGTTAACTGAAGAGGTGTTGCTACCACTTTTAACATCCTTATCGGGTAATGTATTTTGCTTGCTACTCACTACAGTATGACACCTATGTCAAAATATGTTTACTAACGTCCTACTTGAGATAACATCATTCCTGGACCAGTCAGTAACATCTGACATGGCAACCTGTCCACATCGCTCTTGTACCAATTTATATCGTTATATTAAGAGTCTAGTTCTTCATCTTTCTTATTGGATTATCATCATGACGTAACGGAGAACATTCTATACACCCGCTGTGTATTGAACAATCTACAGAAAATGATTTCCAATTTGGCTTATATGCAGGATGCTGACCGATTGGGCTGGCAGCTAGGTATCAATGATGTGACCACCAGAGAACAGGCCTCTCTTTATATTCTAGTCATTTCGTCAGATGGGAGACCAGATTCTTTGGATTAGGAACCCAACATAGGTCTCCCAGGTCATATTTGGGAGACCGCAGAAAGAGCTGCTGGAGTCCCACTGGGAGACCACCTTTGAAGTGTAATTGTCCACCCCTGAAACGAGTCCTAGGTCCTGGTCCACCCGGCCACTCTGCACTGCGTTTTCACGTGGCGCACTACAAGGCGTGAATGCACTTAAAAGTATGACTCACCCTAACTTCAACATGGGCAAAGTGCCAAGCTTGGAAATGTGCAGAGGTTTGTGGTAAATAATTGCAGTTATCTAGTGATGTTAGGGTAACTTCTTACACTGAGCCTATAGCAAATCCAAGGTTGCGCTCACTCTAAAAAGTGGCGATAATGTAATGGGTAATTGTCACCCGATCATGAAAGTAACACCTAAACTACCCATCCCTTATCAAGTGATGGGCGAAAGTAACCCGCCGACCTCGGCAAAACATTTACCGCGTCACGTGTAGTAGGCCGGCCATGTAGAATTAGCGGAATCAACAGATCTGGCGGATTTAGCGGATTCTATGTAAAATTGAACAAAATACAACGATGAATGGAAAGTAATTAAGCAAGGCAAGATAATTTTTCATGTATCCCACAGATTTTAAAGGACCGCGAAAAAAAACATTTTACAGTCGGTAATCCAAACAGGGGCAACAAAAAATGGTCTGCAGGAATAGTTCTGCCAGTTGCCATTCGCGACGCTGTTGCAGCTTTTCTTTTATAACCTGTGTGGCATATAGAACGCTTGAAGAAATTATGGGCCATATTCATAAAGGGTGTTTTTCTCTTAGACGCGACTAACTAGCAAAAACGCTGACTAAACAGAGGATAATCGCACGTTCAAGTAGGTATCCTTCACGAGGAAACGTATAGACGGACGTATACCAGACGGATAACCTAAACTCGCCAATTACTAAGTTTCGCCGTAACATTGCATGAAGTGCATTATCTAGGGGGCGTGATGTCTCCGCCTTGGCGAGTTTGCGACCTAACGATGACTTATGCTATAAGTCGTCAGACCTCATTAAATTCCGGTGTCGTGATTGGTCATATGCTAATATTCCATGTTAATCATGTCATTCTTGTTTGGGCGGTGGTCGCTTTTTGCTCATACAATAGTTTACATAGAGAAAGGTAGTGAAGTAGAGCCCATTCAGTTTGACATACGCAGGTGTCGAATCAGTAATTCTTCAGTGCGTTACTTACTGTGTTTGTGAATAGCGATACGGCCGCCGCCCTCGGTCTGTGTTTTCATTGACCGGCACAGGCAAAATCATTATGGTTATAAATAACTAGGTGTGAAAGGAACGAATGTCCCCAGGAAGAACTGTCCCTGGCAACAAATGAATATTGTAACATTGTCAGGTTGTAACATGGAACATTAGCATATGGCCAATCACGACACCGGAATTTAATGAGGTCTGACGACTTATAGCATAAGTCATCTGAAGGTCGCAAACTCGCCAAGGCGGAGACATCACGGCCCCTAGATAATGCACTTCATGCAATGTTACGGCGAAACTTAGTAATTGGCGAGTTTAGGTTATCCGTCTGGTATACGTCCGTCTATACGTTTCCTCGTGAAGGATACCTAGTTAGACAGCATTTCATAAAGAGTGATTAGATCACCAGACGTTTAACCAACGTACAAAAGTAGACACCCGCGTGCAAGTAACAAAAGAAATGTTGAACGTCCCAAGGGGCTTGTTTATCTCGCGTACAAACTGTCATTTCGCCTTTGGCGCGCTGAAGCTTCGCAGTGAATCCACTCCGTATCTCCGAATTAGGTGCAGAGGAAGCATGGGAAGAGGCAGAACGAAGACAGCCTGTTGATTTGCGTGTTTTTACAGATCATACAAATCCGGGAATCACGTGCGACAGCATCCCATGCCAATTGCTTCTTCTGATTGGCTAGCATCTGAACGTTTGTTTTCAATCACATCTTTCCGAATGTTTCAGCCTCAATTAGCCACATCCGCTGATTGGCTGCAAAATTGTCAGCTCGTTTTTTCGACATGTTGGGCTGTTAAGCCTAGTTCATACTTCGACGCAAAATCATCTGCGTCCGGCGCGCAATCGAAATCTTCGGTGCCATGATGCATGACCGGGACCTTTGTTCTGACATGTTACGTACTTCGTTACATGATCTTTCAGTGAGTGGGGAATGCCCGCAGCAAGAAAATCGGTGATTAAGCGGGAAGTTAGACGCGGATAGATAAACGGCCGATCATCTCTTGTTGTGAATTGCGATCATCAAGGGTGTTTATCCACACGCGTACAAACCTGTTTTAACCATCGTACAAAAGTTATCCGCGTCTAAGCTAATCGCGCGATGATCACCCTTTATGAATACGGCCCTATATTACTTAATTTTAAAAAAATAATCCCTTTATTACAAAATCTTATTCAATTTTATACAGAATCCGCTAAATCCGCCAGATCTGCTGATTCCTCTAATTCTACATGGCCGTAGTAGGCCTACTGGTTTTACACGCCGCATGTTACAAGTGCCTATCGGATGGGCTGACCACGCCGACACAGTGAGAATAGTCAATCACGTGGTAATTAATCCTCTTCAGTCAACTGGTAAATGCTGTGTTAATCATCTTGATCATTGTGTTCACTTGAGGTGTCTGTTGCACAGTCCTGGGTCCATATTCATAAACGTACTTAAAAAGTGTGATACTTATCTTTTGTGTTGAACAAAGGATAAGTGTCACACTTAGACTTAAGTAGGCCTACTTTTATGAATATGGGCCCTGACACTTTGCCCATGTTGAAGTTAGGGTGAATCATATTTTACAGTCTTCAACGGATAATCACCAGTGCATGCCTGGCATGCGCCAAGCTCTGTATGCCACTTCATAAAGCCGGTGATAGACTGGCGCGTACGCAGCGCTTCCTGCTGGCGTTCCACCAATCAGATTCTTCGGTAGGTGTTTCGGTCCGTTTTACCGCCTCCCTGATTGGTTGAACGCTTCCAGACGCGTTGCTTACGCGCCAGTCTGTCACCGCCTTAAGGCTTCCTGTACAGCTGAACATAGAAATATACATTATACGAACACGCCGGTTAACAATGGCTTTATGGGCGCGAGTCTTTTGTGAAGTCACTGTTAACCGGCGTGTTTGTATAATTATCCCAGTGCCTTGGAAAACCGCTCTGCTCGCCGCAAGCCGCGGCGGAAACCGCTGTGTGGAAACGGGGGTCACTCGTCAATGAAGAAATGAAGGGCGATTCAAACTAACTTTTGCATGTTTTCAAATAAATCCCATATTCGGAGGAGTGGCGCAGTCATTTTATGATAACCCATGAGAACTTTTGAATTCGACACATCGGGGCAACAGGATACCTCGTTTCTGTGTGGTCACCAGCGATCGGCCTATGTTTGGACTACAGAACATGTTTATTCTTTTCCAGACAACAATCCTCCAAATAAGAAATTGGACACCACGCCAAGTTTTAGGCTTGTCTACAGCCCTCCTGTCAAACTTGTACTTCTTTTCGATGTGTCCGGTAGTATGCGTGGTGGTTTGGTTAGTATACGAAGAGGAATTCTTCATTTGTTTAAAGCGAATGGCTCGCGGGGTTTGTTTTGATTTTTGGTGGTACCTCCCATAGAGAGTTAACCTAGTCTCCAGGCAAAGCCGTGCTCCATTCATATGCAAAACCTGTGCAAATATGCAAACGTGCACCTGCGGACGAGGTTCCATTAAAAATTTGTTAAAATGGGTTAATGACAGTTTCAAATTCAGTCGGTCAAAATGTACATTTTGTACTATTAACATTGATTTCGAAGCAGTAGATTTTGCAGAATACGCCTCCGAAGTTTGGCTGTCCAATGCATTTCGTATTAAACTAAAATCCTTCTTTCGCCTTTTTCTCAAAACGGCGCTTATTGGTTGGAATGGCTTTGATGCCACCAGAATAATGCCATAAATGCCGCTGTCTGGTAATGAAGATAGGTTACAATCACATGTATCCAGCATAAAGGGCAAAAAACAACACACAAAATGATAGAAAACATAAGTCGTGTCCGAATTTTGCAAATTTCCTGAGGGACTTTCTAGTTGAAATCCCAGAAGTGAATAAGCTGGATCCCAATTATACATATACAGTGTAGGGATGTATACACTGAATATGCACTTCAGATCTACATGTACAATTGGGATCCAGCTCGTTCAATTGTGATCCAGCTCATTATGTTCAGCACACCATTTCTGTGTGCTGAACATTGGTTTCACTCAGCCTCTTTCTTTCCTTCTGGCGATTTGGACATGGTTCTGACAAAACCGCTGAACCAATCAATCTTGTATTTTTACACAATTTGTATCTCTGGCCTGTGTATCTCATATCTGGCCATGTCTGAAAGGTTTCATTTTCCTGATTCGGTCAAAGTGAGCCGAGTTTTGGGTGATTTTGTGGCGATTTTGCCGAGTTTTTAACCTCCACGCAGTTCTTACTCATACTGACTTTTGACCTTTGCCATAGACCATCATGTGGAGAAATCGCTGCATGGAGTGTGTCCTACTACATGATAAATTATGCAAATTATATATCTGGGTCGGCTGTGGGTCATCACATTGAAGGCGAGACCCAAAATCAAATCGCCAAAATCTTAGTTGTTTTCACCGTTTTCATGAGTAGAGAATTGTCTTAAAAATGTTAGGTATTCATCAATTGATGAGAATAAAAAATGTGGTTACTTTAGGCCAAAAATGCTGTTTTCAAGCACAGTTTCTGGGCTCGTTGACGTTGGATGGAAGGCCCCATGGCCATCCGCATTGATTATGATTATCAACACCGGCACCGCCCTTACGAAAAATTCCCATGTGTTATTTCTTTTTTCACATGTGGGAATTATTTCACATATGTGAAAATAAGGCCATGTGTGAAATTTGCCGCTTTTTTCCCATGTGTGAAAAATTCCCATATGGGATTTTTGTTGAAATCCCATATGTGAATCCTACATGTAAATCCAATATTGGTCATAATCTTAGTTCACCGTTTTTCGCTATTTTCTTCATCACCTGACTTGTGTCAGATGTAGAAGGAAAGGCCACCATCAGGTGCAGCCTTACATTATAAACAGCTTTAATCTTAGCCAATAGGCCGAGAAGGTTAACATTCCAGATGGTTGGGGAATATCAATGAATAGAAAAGTATCTCTTCTTTGGTACAGACAAACCAAATGTTATAAAACTATCGCCTTGACAATTCTGAAACATGAACATTCACAACTTCAACGTTTTGTCTCATATTTCAAATGGTAGTTAAGTAATTTTCTTATGCATTTGTTTTCATAAAAAATGGCGTTGTTTATTAAATATTTGCAAATTATAACATAATTGCCATCCCCCCAGTTGTCCGCCGGTAAAAGCTTCATGTTTGACCTTGTAAATAAAACACACTCGTCTACCTGCTTACCTCTCTGCCTGTAGGTTATAACCAACACACTTATAAGGAAAGTTTGTCATATATTGCTTGTTATTTTCATTTTCAAAAGTCACTCCATTCTTAATCATTCATTTCACTTAAATCCCATGTGTTAAGAAAATCACATGTGTGAAGAAAATCATTTTCTTGAGAAAACAGAAGTACTTTGTGTGAAAAAAATCACACATGCTAATTTTAAAATTCCCATGTGTGAAAACAGAATGAAATGGTCCATGGACCATGTGCTCACTCGTTGACATAATAGTGTAATGACAGAGAGAGTCACATATGAACGAACATCTGGGTCGAGTCATTCCCAAGTTGCAGGACTTGGTTTTGGCCACCTGGAGGCCAAGCTAAGAATCAAATTGGACCGAAACTTGGTTAGGGTTAATGTCCCAGAAGAACAGATGACAACTGCGTGTTCAAGTCTAGGCCTAGGCCAAGGCATTTGAACTGCATTGCCATCAAAATAGTAGTATTAGGGGGCCTAGGCCTACCGGTAGGCCAAGGGCCTTGGCCTAGATTGGGCCCATCAAAGTCTTTGACTGATCATGGTTGTAGGCCTATGAGTTCATGACCTAGCCTAGGCCTACTAATGTTAGGGCCTAGGCCTAGGCCAAGAAGGTGTCAAAAACCCCAAGCCTAGTCCTACCTGTCCGAACAAAGGAAAAGGCAACATCATCAGATCCCCCTGACACAGCAATCAGCACAGGCCTAGGCCTAATAACAGTCACACAACCAGTGAACATGGTGAACACTGCTAGAACTGACTGTCATTGCTAAGGCCTACCTGTTACCATGGTCACTGTACTGACTGACCCCACCTTGGTCTCTGTGTGTCTGCAGTTCATTGAATCGTCACTAGATGGCTCCATTTGAATTGAAATGGACAAAAAGTGCAATAACTAACTTATTATTCGGCGGATCATCACCAAATTTTTATTGAAGGTACATCTAATGCAGATCCATGATATATCATACGGGTTTTCAAGTTGAACAACATTTATCGGTCACACAAGTCAAAGTTGCATTTTCCAAAATGGCTGCCTGGCAGCAGTCTGTGAGGTCCGATCGCGCTGAATTTTGCTGTACACATGAAGGCTACAAAGATACATACTTGTTCATGTTCAGAATATTCTAGCTCCAATAGTTAATGAGCATGGTCCAATGCTCAATTTCCAAGGTAGCCACCTGGTGGCCGTACTGGAAGTCCGATCGGACCGAAATCTGCCACAGACATACAGGATACCTAGATACATCATCACACCCAATTTGAACAATCCAGGACAAATAGCCAAGAAACGTGCCACCCAACGATGAAATTTCGAACTTTGACCTCTGTGACCTTGAAAATTAGGTCAAATCAAAAACCCGGGTGATATGTCGTGTATCCTCATAAGATGTACCTACAATAAAAATTTGGCGATGATCCGATCAACAGTTAAGGCGAAACGGCACTTTAAAGGTTTTCGGTTTATCCCCCCTGGTGGCCAAGCCAGGAATCAGATCGGACCGAAATTGGGTGTCATAAATCATTTGACCTAGGGGTATATGTGTACCAAGTTTCAGATCAATAGCCCCAGCGGTTACAAAACGTGCCCTGCTAACGGACGACGACGACGGACGACGGACACCGCGTGATGGCTCTAGCTCACGAGTGAGCTAAAAATCACATGTGGTAATTTCGTAAGTAAAAAAGAAATTCCCACATGTGAAAAAAATCCCCACGTGTGAAATAATCCCATGGAAATTTCACATGTGTGGTAAATGAATATTAACATATGGGAATCTGAAAATCACATGTGGGAAAATAAAATTCACATCATGCAAAGGTTTTTACATATGTGAAGAGCCGTTTCACATATGGGAACAGTCATTTCACACATGTGAACACAAATCACATATGGGACTTTTTCGTAAGGGCGCAAAATCGTGGCGAAAAAATGTGGTCACAGGTTGGTGAAATCACCGTGTTTTGGCAGTAATCCTCCGTCCTTATGTGGGAAATGAAACATGTGCCATATTTCAACAGGTTTATTCTTAAAAACTAGCCCAAATGTGGTCATTAAAGATAAATTACGATAGTGTTGTCCTGTTATTACGATCGACGCCAGCTGACGGGGTATTCGAAAACCCTGGATACTGGAGACTGGAGAGTGGACATTGGACAGCGTCATTGTTCTCCACCACCTGGACGAATGGGGCGGGTGAGTGAAACGTACGGCGCGCAGCGCCCACGAAGATAAGTGTCGCCCCCAACGGTTGATATGCCATCCTACCACCATATACTATAGCGATCGGCCGGTCATGGAGCTACAGCCCAAACGGCGAATACCTGGTCGGGGCCGGTGTTGGTGATCGACAGTGTATGTGGTCATATGCCGAAAATAAATTTTTCAGCATCCCAGCTCCTCTGGTTAATTAACGGCGCTAATTAGCAACTTCGTTCAAAATCATTTCCCGCCAAACCTTACTTCCACCAGGTGCCGCCGGGGGCGTGTGCGCAGTGAGGAATCTCTCCCCTGTGCTAAAAATGACATGTGTACATGGAATGCTGCATGATCCGGTTTTCGAGCTCTGTGAGGTCGTATAATTCATTAATCCCCGATCGGAAGTGACGTTACTCCATCCATAGCACACAATGGAAATCCTATTGTACAATGCGGCTTATTCCGTCAATCGATGACCTTTTTTGGGGCTCTGATCGGGGATTCTAAACTCGTTCCACGCCAAAAAACCTACGCGTACCGGTAGCACAGTTCACCGGTCATCAGTCATGCATGCATGCATGTATCATTGTATCCCTGTGCTAGTGCATGTAGTGTGCATGCAGATGACGTGTGTGCCGTGATCATACACTGTGTTGGCATGCATTAGGCCTACTGTACTGTAGTCCAGCCTGACATCTCAAAGTTAAAGCAGCCCACCTGTTATTCATAAATCAGTGGTAGGCCTAACAGGAAGGGTTCAGCACAGACGATGAATTGCTGCTAAAAAATAAGGCAATATAGCCTGGGGCTTAAGCCTTAGCTAGGCCTGCAATACAAATGGCTTCATTCATTCTGAATTTTTGTTGGCCTACGGTACGCAGCTCGCAGGCAGGCTGCAATTCATGAATTCGGCTAATACCCATCGCCATTTCACTACACGCACTCACAAAATCCCTGTTTTACAACCTAATATCGCTATACACATACATCCCCCCCACACCACACACACATGGCACCATTATCAATCGGGGCATCCTGCAGATGGACTGCTAGAAGCAGGCCATCTGCAGGATGCCCATATAACAGCCTAACACAACATTAACACTTCCCTTCTTCTACTTCCAGAATGCTAGCATCCCTTCAACTCTTCATCCTACAAAAATAATACATTTACTTCCCCCAACCCCACTATCTAGTACCGGTACTTAATATGTAATCACAACAAATCACCCTCATAGACCTACCTATACCCTACACCCCACTTTACTTCATCACATTACCACTATTCATTCAGTTATCAAATTCCACTACCACAACACTGACACCTCTGCATCTCGGCTTCAACATCCTACCAATCTTCTACAAATCTAGTTCATCTTTCACTTTACTGGATTCACATACAGCACTGGCGACGAGCCTACGTTAACAACAGGGTTTTCGAATAGCCTAAATCAGGACGCCATGTTCCCTCTCAATTTGACATCTAATCCCCCTATGGCACAACTAGAAGCCCTATGCCCGTTTCTGATGAATCCCACATTCATCACTTTTTCATGGTTCGTCCAACTTCTGGTCTGCCAAGCCCAGTCTGCAAAATGTGCCAGAAAGCCAAGGGTTTCCCATTGAAGCCCAATTAAAATCTCCACAAGGTGGACTAAAATTTTCCTCATTCCCTTTATTGGGAACGGTATTGTACGAAGTGCATTCTATGCAATGCTGTTTCCATATAGTTTGATGTGAAAAAGTCTGGGCCACACTGCAGGCACCCTATTTCAATCCAACTTATTTTTTTCCAACAAGTAATGCACTATTGGTGCGGAGAATTTTTTTTACAACAATCAACACCAGGGCCAAAAAAGACTATGATCAGCACAGCACTGCCTTCTGTATTCTGGAGTTATAGGCCTACCTGTTACTGAAATATCCTTGATGCGATGTTGATCCAGGTGGCGGAGAACAATGACGCTCTCCATTGTCCACTCTCCAGTCTCCAGTATCCAGGGTTTTCGAATACACCAGCTGACGGTGGCAGCACCGAGCGGCCTGATGATTGACAGATGTTTACCATAGCACATGGTCAGAAGTTGGTCAAAAGCACGTAACACACCGGATTTACTCAATATTTTTCATTCTTGTGTAATATACGAAATATGTGCAACATTTGGAAGTACGCACTAAAATATTTATTAACAATATTTTCAAAAACCATATAAAATATTCTAAACTCCACCCACCAATATCCAAATACGGTAAGTGAAGGTAGAGCCACCTAGTGTCAAAGGGTGAAACTAAGTGGTTGTAAACATCAAACACGTGTGTCAAAACCAGTCCACAAACTGGCCAAATTTTTCGATTTCATCAGGAGATAATGCCTAATCATTTAAAGTGTGGCCTTTTTCTTTGAAATGATAATATTACATATTAGTGAGATTTTAATCTGGGTTTGCTGACTACTTTTCAACTTTTATACCTGGGCCTTCCTCATCTTATGATCTGCTGGCTCTGTGGCTGCATTGTGGGCTGAACATCAAATTTGCTCAAGAGCAAATTTCACATGTCTAGTTCACTTCTGGGATCTCAACTAGAAAGTGCCTGAGGAAGACCCCGGCTGGGGTCGAAAATTTGCAAAACTTGGAGACGACTTATGTTTATTATCAGTTACAATCACATGACCACACATTAGGTCAACGGCAGCAAATGTTGTTTTCTTCGCCACAGAGCGCAACGATGTCATGTTTCGCAAGTTAAAATGGTGACAAAATTATCATTATCAGTTCAGGCGTCAGGTTTCATGAAAAAAAACAGATTGTCCTCGTCAAGCCAATAGCATAAACGTTCGAATTGTGGCCTGAATGAGATAAAAAATGGTTGGGGTAGAGACCATTCAATAAAACAGGGTCGGGACATTATGCCTGCCCTGGCAATTTCTGAGCCCACCTGCTGCGGCTGGATTTATGATGTGTGCAGTGGCCAGGAAGTGACTTCTTATTCGGAATTATAAGATATACATGCCTATTTCTCTCTTTCTAGAATGGCATGGCATTAATCACCATGATACAACATGCAGCAAGCAATCTCCTCCTCAATATTATTCCTGATGGAAGTTTTGTTGGCATAGTTTATTTCTCGAATGTTGCCAGAGTCATAGCACCAATCAGGAAGATAAAGAATAAACAAGACCGGACAACGCTGTGTCATTTCCTCCCCAGCACTAAACATGTTGGTGGATCAACTGCAATTGGATATGGGATGATTAAAGCAATGTCGGTAGGTGATAAATCGCCATCGCTCAAGTTTGGCAACAAGGCAGTATTATAAAAGCCTCCTTGCGGCGTGAATGGTTTGAAGCAAGCTGGCGGGGGTTTCGAATATGAACAATGTTCGCTATATTGAACCCCTTCCAGCTACTATCATCTTCGATAATCGAAGGCCGATCTGCTCACCACTCGCGCATCACCCTTCGAGAAAGTGACCGGTCCACGGCGTATGTGCTGCCTCGAGAAGAGGAGGCCAATCAGAATATGTGTTGTAAAAGTTCCTCGTGGTACAAATAGTGGCAACCGAAGACCCCTGCCGACGACTCGATATAAAGTGCAATCTGATTGGTCGCCCGGTAAAGTTGGCATCGTGCCAAGGACCAGTCTATTACTCGAAGGGTGATGTGCGATGTAACGCAGTCTAGCAGATCGGCCTTCGATCATCGAAGATCAGCTACTATATGGCCTTAAAACACGGGAGACATGTAATTTTATATGGACTTGCGCGAGACTGAGGTTGTAATGAGCGCCACAAACGTCTTATTTTTGAACTACGTCTTTGAAAAGTTGAACGTATTGTCTTTGAATTGCGAGGTCTTAAAAACGCGCCACCCAACGTCTTATTTTTTAACTACTACTTTGAAACGTGTGAACGTCTTTGAAAGGTGCCACTCAATGTCTTATTTTTGAACTACCGTTATGTCTTTGAAAAGTCTTTGAATTGCGCAATCTGAACGTCAGAGAACGATTCGTGCCAACATCGTAACTCTGACGTATATCGGACAGCGCCATATTGCTCCGTGAACTACTTTGATGAAGATCGGTTCGACAAGACTGTTCAAACTATCTATTTGAATGATCTAAGTCACCAATTAGGCATTGTGAATGTTGCTACGTATAGAAAAATGAGTTGAAGCATGTTACCTTACCTGATGAAGGGTTAGTCACGCTATAACAGCACGTTGAACTTCTCAAGTGGTGAAGCTATGGCGGCCATTGTTGTTTCGTGATCGAGGTGGGGAGGGAGAAACAGTCACCTAATGCATACGAATTTTTCAACAAAAATCGTTGCAAAATGCACAGTTTAACCACTCAAACGGTTTTATATAAATATTTATTGCGAAATAACTCATTTTGTGCAAACACAACATCAGTTAAATAAAAAATTATAAAGAAACTATTTCTAGTCTGCGCAATGCTACAACCGCATCACTTCTGACCTGATCACCGACCATATGGTGGTCGAACTTAATCCGCTATATACGGACGAGGTGCTTATAATGGCTGCCCGAAGGTTGCCGAAAGCTTCCGAGTCGAAGACGATTGTGAATTGCGAGGTCTTTAAAGCGCCACCCAACGTTTTATTTTTGAACTACGTCTTTGAAACGTGTGAACGTCTCCTGGAAGGTGCCACTCAATGTCTTATTTTTGAACTCTATGTCTTTGAAAAGTGTCTCAACGTCTTGTTTTGCCAACGTCTTAAAGGAGCTGGACGTCCAAGTTGTAAACACGATATTCACTAGTCTCGGTCACCCAGCCGCTCGGTCACCCAGCCGAATCTGAGGATCGAACGTTTGTGTCCCAGTACCTGCGGAACGAAACGGTTGGCTGCGCGAGACTACATATTCACCTCAGTACATATCACCGATAATAGGTGGCAGCACAGCGTGGATAGAGAACCAGTGAGTGGTTGAGTGAGCTGCATTGGACCGGGCACCAGTCTAACGATCGCGGGGCGCTACTGGTGCTGCCACCTTCACGAAGGATTAAAACTAGTCTGCTGGCCAGTGTTTGTAAACAAGCCAGTTTGTTTACAACTTGGACGTCGAGCTCCTTTAAAAATGCGGGTTTAACTGCCCATATACGTGGATGAGGTGACCGGCGCGCGTATAAAACATTCGCCGTGCTAGACAGTCAGCGTAGTGGCCATTCTGTGCGCTTCATATCCAGTTATGTACACTTTCTGGCATCTCACCTTGTATAACGTGGATATATAAAATGCGAATGAAAAGCACGGGTAGTTATTAAGTACGGAACGGAACGGAATGGAATCGTGCTTGCAAACGGAATGTAAAATACGGACTGACCCTGAAACTTGAACGGAACAAGGTTAATCTTCACTTCATTTCAAATAGACAGTGCCGTGCTGTTATGTCGGCTCGTTCCATCATGTTTGTGGTGAGCTCAACTCTAAGGTCCTGCCAATATCTTTGTTGGTGTAGTGCTTTCTGTGGTGTTCGATTCCATATTTGGGTTGGGGTAGGCCTAGTGCTGCTGGTGATTGGTTCAGTTATTGGGTATACCTTAGTGTAATTGGGATCAGGCAATTCTTTAGTTGTGTGGGTTCGATATTTTTACCGGTCACTCTGGTGGGGTAGTGCTTTAGTGGTTGGTTCGATTCTATAATGACCTGATGGTTATTGGGATGGGGTAGGCCTTCACTCTCAGAGTGGCCGCCAAGACCCAGAATCAAATCAACCACTGAAGCAATACACCATCCCAATGGCAAAAAGGAACTCCATATTAACCCCAATATAGAATCGAACCCACACACAAAAGCACTCTCCAACAAAGTAAATGACACGACCCAAGAATCGAGCTTAATACCAACATGGCAGAACGAACCCAACATCACAACACAGCGCTATTCATCTGTTCCATTTCATTTTACAGGGTCGGTCCGTCTTTTACATTCCGTTTGCCGCCTCGATTCCGTTCCGTACTTAATAACTACCCGTATTGCTCCGTCTCTAGATTCAACTGGTGATGCCATAGTCCCACTCCTCTGGTGGTAAAACAAATAAATATCTTGCCTCCTTGTTCGGTTTTAGAATTCTAAATTGGTACATGAAGTGACCCTCAGTTGCAGTATTTTTTCTGCATTTTAAACTCCACTGCGGCCGAATGGGTCAATGGGCGAGTTCAGAACACTTGGTGTGTTATGCGTTATGTGTTAGTGTAACAGATCTGTTACAGATCTGCTACACTAACCACGAATTCTGAACTCGATACAAACACTGGTGTTACATCAGTGTTAGTGTTACAGATCTTTTGAATCAATGCTGAATTTAACAGATCTGTTACATAAACAGCAACACGTAACAGATCTGTAACATAATCTGTTGACTTAATCACAGCAACCTCAGATCTGTTAAGGGAATTTCTCCAATAACTTTTTTATTCCACCAGGTATCTCCTCCCGGTTTTCAGAAAAATGATCAGTAAATCGACCTCTACAAATGCAATCCCTTGGTTGTTTTATTCCTGTTTTGATATAAAAGTCATTAACACTAACCGCTAAGTGATTAAGGAGGTGTTACACCGTCTCGAGTTCAGAATTCTATGTGTTACAGATCTGTCAAGTAAGTCAGCCGTCGTGTTTTTACTTGGAGATAGACCTTCTTTTCAAGATGTTTTTCGAAGATTTTATGCAAGCTATAGTCGTAGAACATTTAGAAAGGGCTGATAACCATGTTCGAACGTCTGCTACAAGTTCCTAGCCACCGAGGTACACATCAGATTGACTGTAGGCCAGTTAGAGGAGATAACTGACGAGTTTCATGCATGTTGAAATCAAGGGAGAGCAAGGCATGTTACACATCAGATATGGGACAGTAGTGCGGCAAACCTGTGAGTTTCAGTGAATCATTTCCTGGCAAGTCTACACATTACTAGGAAATGTTAACACCGCGTCAACAAGCTGTTAGCACCATGTTAACATCATGTTAACACGGTGTTAACTAGAGCACGGTCTGACATGCTGTTTAGGGGTCCAGGTTAACACTAACACTGACAGATCTGTTACACTAACACATAACACATAACACACCAAGTTTCCTGAACTCGCCCAATGTCGTCCTGGGTATACCTTATGTTTACCCAGGATCGTCCTGGGTAATCCTTTTCTTTACCCAGGATGGCCCTGGGTAAACATAAGGATCCTTAACTTTACCCAGATTGGAGTTCCCGAGTGGTGTAGTGAGGTTGATATTCAGTGTAAATCNACCCAGGATGATCCTGGGTAAAGAAAATGATTACCCAGGATAATCCTGGGTAAACATAAGGTATACCCAGGACGACATTGACCCATTCAGCTCCACTGCGTCAACCGTGTGCCACCAGACTTTTATTTACCATGTTTGGGTGGCAGTGGGGATCCTAGCTCGATAGAGGGCAGCACACCGAAACCCGGTCCTAATACAATGAACGCCTCTTGTGTGCGAAATTGATTAGTACCGGGATGTCAGTTTCATTTCAATAGTTTTAACCGCTAGTGACACCTATTGAGGCAGTGAGCTACGGTCCACATTGGCATATTAGGGAGGTTGAGAACAGTGAATTATCACGGATCCTTTTACGTATAGGGCCTAAAAAGTTAAAGTTAAAGTTTGGGTTTATAGTCTGATATCAACAACGGTAGAGGTTCTCATCCGACTTTACACTTTAACCCCAGTCTGTCCTGAAACCTTTCAGTAGAACTCAGATGAGCGGCTCATTCAGCGCTACAATCTGAGCATTTCCGACCGGTACCCATTTATACACCTGGGTGGAGAGAGGCCAGTGAGGCAAAGAGACCTGCCCAAAGTCTCACGCCAGCAGCGGGATTCGAACCCGGGATCCTCTGACCGCTAGTCGGAGGCCCGAACCACTACACCACCGCG
>NMRB01005730.1:0-18079 GCA_002633025.1 Notospermus geniculatus
GATATTGTATTACGAATAAGCCATTCAGTGCACATTTAAAAGGCATCATCTAATATTTTCAGCTACGAAAAACTCAGAAAAAAAACAAAAAACTCGCCAATTCGCCAACTCGCCACTCGCCAATTCGCCACCTTTTGTCGTAACCCGTTGTGATCGGTCAATCAAATCGACTGCCTTCATTGTTTAAACATGTTGACATGTTTATCATGTTGAGGACTTCGCGCATGCGCGAACTCACCGAGGAATTCCATAACAGGAGAATTCTGTGTCAGTTTCGTTGGCATGCGTTAGGGCTATTCATGCATTTACTCCTATTATTTTCATAACAATGTAAACTGCTAGCGGTTACTGAGGTCTATTTCCTCTGCGTGGAAATGGACTAGCCACTGTCGTGTGTGTGACGTCGCGATTCTTTAAAAAGCACCAGAACGCTATTTTTAGCTCTGTCGCCAAATGGGACATTTGAATGGAAAGTTCTTGATATGGTCCACTACTTATCCTCGATCGGCGATAGAGCGCCCAGTTGCAAAGCAAGTGGCAGAGCAAAATCAGGTTGACAATCACTGGTGGATTCCCCGCTTTAGGTTTGGCTTATAGGGAAAAGAATTAGTCAGTATTTCATCCAAGAAGTCCCACGCATCAGTTTTCATTGCAGATGTAACGTGCTACCTGTATGCCTTGACGGATATTACAGTCCTTAAGTCCGAAGCTCTCAATCTGAAATTCTCTGAAATGCCAGTCACCCCCATTGTTAATGGAAATGACATCGACTTTAATCAGAAAAGTGGTCGAATTTATTACGCAGCTACGTTTAATAATAAGATCTCAGGTGCACTCTTTAATGGGACTAATGTCACGACGGTAAGTCATAGGTTGCGAACAACAAACGTCACGACGGTAAGTCATAGGTTGCGAACAACAAACAACTCATTTATTTGAGGCGCGTGATTGTGTCTTCCTTAAGGGCTCCGCACACTGGCGACTAAAATGGGGGCGACTACCGATGCGACTACTACGTCGCCTGCCGTAATTACCTTTGCGGTCGATCAGTGATGTCATCCACGACATCACTGATCTTCCAAAGAAGCATTTGTCGCAAACAAGTCAACAAAAACTAAAAAAACTGAAAAATGTTCAGTCGCTNGGCTAGTGTGCGGTGCCCTTTATATTTCCTTTCATCGATAAGAACTTGAAAATTTTCCCACATTTCTAGGCTGCTTGTAACATCTGACATGCCCGATCAGGCATTCGCTGTCCGTTGTGTGCTCCCCAACTGATTGAGTGATCAGGGCCCCACTGAGCAGTCTTCATCCAACTGAGCACTCACTACCCAATAATCACTCATCTCCCTGAGCACTCTCCATCTGTTGGGCATTCTCCATCCAACTGAGTAACTTCCGGGGTTAATTCGCCCTACTGAGCACTCTTCATCCTACACTGAGCACTCTTCACCCCACTCAGCACTCTCTTCCCACTGAGCAATCCCCACCCCACTGAGAACCCTCCACCCCGCTCAGCACTCTTCATCCCACTGTGCACTCACCACCCACAGACCACTCTCCACCCCACTAAGCACTCTGCGTCCCACTGAGCAATCGCCATCCAACTGAGAACTATCCGTCCCACTGAGCACTCTTCACCCACTGGGGATTCATCACACTGACCACTCTCCATCCTACTGAGCACTCTTCATCTCACTGAGCAATCTCCATCCCTCTGAGAACTCTCCAAACCATTGAGTACTCTCTGCATCCCACTGGGCACTCATCAGCCTCTCTCCAACCAGTTGAGCGTCCTCTGCCTCGTCCTGAAAACGATTCTGAGTATGCAAGATACATGATGGGTCAGGTAAAGAAAAACGTTTCAAAAAATCTCTGCAACATACTCTATGTACTCACTTATAAGATCCTTAGCCGGACAAAAAGGCAGTTCCAATACCGCATCCATGGGCGGACTTTAAAATGCCGCACAGAGTGGTAGGCCTTTCAATAAATGGGTTGGGATAAGTTTTGATTGTGCGCCCATTTCGTCACATTACGTGATTGTGGGCATTTCTCAGGACAGGCCCTAATGACTCAGACCTGCAGACGTCATTGGACGCCATCTCTCAATGTTACTCCATTGAGAGACTCAAGGTGAATACAGTTGCGCCACCAATTAGGCACGAAGCCAGGAGGGCGCCACCTTATTTGTCTTCGAGCTTTCGAGGTGTCAACATCCTCTGGTGAGCTCCTGTTGAACACTTTTTGAAAGAAAAATTTTTGACCCAGCTGGGGATCGAACCCGAGCCTTGTTAGCTCACCTGGAGTGAGCTTATGTCGTGGGTCTGCGTCCGTCGTCCGTCGTCCGTCGTCGTCGTCGTCGTCCGTTAGCAGGGCACGTTTCGTAACCGCTGGAGCTATTGATCTGAAACTTGGTACATATATACCCCTAGGATGACCCCGGAACATTTTGATTTAACATTTGTCATTTGTTTTTCTGGTACGTTCACCCAGGTGAGCACATGGTCCATGGACCATTTCATTATCTCTGTTCCACCGTCTTCTCCATTCGGCCACCGAACTTGCTGGAAGACACAATGTTTTCTCTTATTCGTAGTATTATTACGTAAATCGAAGTCCTACGTCTATGACAAACACAAATCATGTCTCTGTCAGCTGGCTCGTTGTCTGAGTGGATAGAGTAGTGGATTACAAATCAGAAAGTCGACGGTTCGAATCCCGTCTAAATCGCAATTTTTTTCCCTTTGAGTAGTGTAACAGGTATCCGGAGATGTTGACAGCTCTGTTGCCTGACGGCAAATAAGGTGGCGCCCTCCTGGCGTCGTGTGGTCTATCATGTTCTGAGCCTACGTTTGAGGTGTTTGCAGGGCGTTTGCAATTCTCTTGCTCGTCGCATGGGGGCTTTTTGTTCGTTCACGTCAGCTTTAAACCCGAGGCGGAGGATCTTGGTTGCGACACCAAACCCGCGAGGGTGGAGCTAAAATGTAGTCCAAACCCGAGGTGCTTCGCCGAGGGTTTGGACGGAATTTTTGCTCCACCCGAGCGGGTTTGGTGTCGCAACCAAGACCCGACGCCGAGGGTTTAATTTCTATCCTAAAATACCTCAAACTAAACATTCATAAAATTTAGGTTCTGTGCAATTTGATTGCAAAATAGGCCTTTAAAAAATTTAAAATTTGTTGGGTCAAAAATAACCCAAATTGGGTTATTTTTAACCCAGCCACGGGGTCACTATTACTCTAACCCAATGGTGGGTCAAGTTGACCCAATTTCTTGGGTCAACCTTTTTGACCCAGTAAATGGGTCATTAAAATAACCCAAAATACCGGTTCAACTTGACCCAGGTTTGGGTTGTTCGGTCAATATTGACCCCGTGGCTGGGTTAAAAAATAACCCAATTTGATTGTCTTAGTTTCGCAATTTATACCTATACTAATTTGAGTGCACCTTGCTTGCGCCAAGTCTGCACTAGGCAGAGGGCAGGTTCACCATGAAGCAAAGCCCACAGTTATTAAATTTCGTATAACTTTAATCTTAGCCAATATGCCGAGAAGCTATGTACATGTATAGCGTTTAAATGGACGGGGTATACCAATGCACAGCAGGAAATCTTTTGTATGGTAAAGAGAAAACTGATGTTATGTAATTTTTGTTTTCATAATTCAGAAAGAGAAACATTCACAACTTTAAATTTGTGTCTCGGATTTCAAACCATAGTTTATTAATATTCTTATGTATTTGTTTTCTTTTGTACGCATTTCTCTATAATTTTTTTTGCACATTACAACATAATTGTTATCTCGCCAGGCAGAATTGGTTCATTGGGTAGATTTCGACCCAATACTATGTCATTTTGACCCAACCAAAATGACCCATAATTACGACCCCCACATTTGGTCAAATGTAATCATGTGCTGGGTTATTTTGACCCAGTTTTTCACCCAATTTGCTTGACCCAGTAATTGGGTTACAGAAATGACCCAGCAAATTTTAGAGTGTAAAAATATCAGCGAGGACGCTCCGTCAATGACGCGACATCTGTGAATCACGCGCTGTGTGTACAAACCTGTACATCGGGCCTGTATCATGTACATCTGTGTGCAGCGCTAACCGCAAGCTTCAGGAGTCGAAATGAGATCGCAGGGTGCTTTCTTCAACGGACTATCCGCAGGAAATGTAGCTGATGGTACAAAACGTCGTTGGGATAGGTCACTGAGTATCCATCTGGCCGACATTTGCAGCACTACCTCGCTGAATGCTCGAAGCGAGAAATACTGGACGCCAGACGCCATTGGAAACACTGAGCGGGGGTCTTGGTTGTGTCACCCAGACCCGCTGCATTCAGAATGAGGCTAATGCATTATCCATTTGAAACATACGCACGAGATACCAAGGTATTTTAGACTATTTGATTAATCATACAACATGCAGTGAGAGATTATTTTCTGTTTGGATAATTAATAAAATGGTCAGGAGTTAAAACAGTTTTCATGAGCAGTTAAAGCTCCACTCATATGAGAAATGACTCAAAAAGTGAACCAATTTACAGATTAAGTCCAAACTTAAGGCTAACTTTCATATGAGCAGGGCCTACCTCTTTCAACTGAGGTATTCAAGAATAGTCAGAATGTATTTTATATGGAATTATGAAGAACTTTTCCACTGCATGTTGGTGGTTTTAATGGACCGTTTTCTCAGTATTCAGCAAAAACATGTTGGCTCTATTTATTTTGCCAATAGCATTTAACTGAGTACTACTAGAGACATCTGGTGGGATAGAATGTTGTGCAGGTACCCTATTGCTGTAATGTCCGGCTTGGGATCTTTTAGGTGAGTGCATACAGTGATGATGCAATGTATGATTCATCGTGTACCTATTCCCACTTGCGCTGACTTTTGACTAAACTCCCTACGCAGTTGTGTACCGCGCCCCCTTCGGTTTACCCGCTCTCCACAACTGCTTTACTTCGTGGAAGTCGCCGCGTTTGGTCAACAGATGGCGTCAGGGCCTGGCGCGAGTTTTACAGCCTATCAGCACGCTGCTTTCAGAACTCTTTGGTCCGTTGGCAACGGATGTTCTTGTGCTACCATGGCTACTAACCGTTCGGCCAATGAAAAAGTGTCTCAGGCTAGCTTGGTTACCGGTTGCTCGGTGCTCTCATTGGTCGACTCTCTCAGCGCCATCTGTTGACCAAACGCGGCGAATTTTACGAAGTTAGGGAGTTGTGGAGAGCCGGTAAACTGAAGGGGGCGTGGTACACAACTGCGTAGGGAGTTTAACGTTTGGCCGTCTTTTAGTTGATGCTGAACGGAGCTGAATATATCGATGCGATAGCCGTGGACTGGGTGACGGAAAACCTCTACTACATCGATTGGTCCCTAGGAGAGTTGGGTGTGATGAGCCTGGATGGAGCCCATCGGGCCATTCTTATTACAGAAAACATTTCTATGCCTGCAGCGATGGCTTTGGACCCACGGTACAATACATTAGCACTATTGTAAAATTTCGGGATTTTTACCACAGATGTGGGACAACTTATCCACGGACAGTGGACCGACTGATATACTCTACGTACACACTTAGCCAAAAGTAATACCCACCTAATTTTCCGGCATATTTCTTCCATGAATATTTTTCATGGACACGTTTTTTTTCATACCCGTAATCTAGGGCTACCAGGAAACCTTTAAGACCATACAACTGGAAATTATTAAGCAACTGTGTTTTTGGCGAAAGTTTGAAATTTGGGCCAGAATGTCATGTTTTTTTTTTAATACTCACTTGTTCATATCGGAACTGGTATTGTTCTGAAACCAATCTGTTTCTGGACGATAATTTTTTTTATTTCGAAATTGAGCAACTTTGTGACGATTAATGATGATCTTTCTTCGGAATAAAATCACCGCAATTCCAGTTGACTCGAAGCCACATTTTATCAATACCCCGATCACGTGCCCCAATTCAGTAAGTCCAGTGAAGGGCTATTCAGTGCGGGTTGAGAAGTAAAACATTTATGTTGACCCCAATAACACGTTAGGATATTAAAGGTGAATACATGCAGAACCGATACTTCAAGTAAAAAAATGTATATTTTCATCTGAACACTGAAAGTTACATTTTGCTCTCAGTTTTCAATACTTGTGCTCTCAGTGGAGTCAGATTATTTTCCCTGCAGGGATAAGCTAATGTTCTGGAGTGAACGAATTCACCAACCACGAATCGAACGTGCAGGAATGGATGGTAGCCAACGTCAAATTATAGTGGGAGAAAATATTGACGATGTGACAGGCCTGACAATCGACTACCCAACCAGGCGATTATATTTTGTCGATGCAAGAATGAGTTCAATTGGATTTTGCAATTATGATGGGAGTGGGCGCCATACCGTGATAGCAAGTGATAGGGTGAGTTTTCTCGTTTTATCTACAATGTTGGTGAAAAGAACGGACTATCACGCTGGGGAATCAGTTCTGCGCGAAGCCGTGCGATCGCCGTATTCCGAGTCTGCGTTTTCCAAACCTCCGTGTCAAAATGGCCGACTCGGAAGAAAATGAACAGGACCGGCTACAAAAATCATAAACTGGACATAAAAATGTCATCGAATCTGAGTAAGTAAGGCGTACAGTCGGATCTCAGTGGTTTACTGCAGCTCTGTAAGAAATTTGGTGTTGTAACTCATTTTCGTTAACGAGTTTGAGCTGTAAAACCGGCGCGGTGTCATGCTCATTGCTGTTGGCACCGGCGTCCACCGTAGGCCTAGTCGAGACCACGGTCTTATCAAGCACGAACTCTTGTACCACGTGTACCGTAGGCCTACAACAGGCTGTAGACTTGTTACTGTTGTGTAGGCTGCATCATATCATGATATGTAGCTACGGGATGTAGGTAGGCCTACAGGTCATGACGTGGACGGCAATGAGCATGACACCCCGCCGGTTTTACAGCTCAAACTCGTTAACGAAAATGAGTTACAACACCAAATTTCTCACAGAGCTGCAATAAACCACTGAGATCCGACTGTACGCCTTACTTACTCAGGTTCGATGACATTTCTATCTCCAGTTTCAGATTTTTGTAGCCGGTCCTGTTCATTTCCTTCCGAGTCGGCCATTTTGACACGGAAGTTTGGAAAACGCGGACTCGGAATACGGCGATCGCACGGCTTCGCGCAGAACTGATTCCCCAGCGTGATGATGCATGACGGAATCAAAATTATCGCATAATGGAAGACCATTACAAAATCAATGGGGACCTTCTCTGTGTCAATTTATCGAATGTGATCGTCAGCTGAGTCTCAACCTTGATGTTGCTCTAGTTATTCCAAAACATCATGTGACTCACAGAAGTTTGCTCTCTATGGGCAACTATACAATAAGGTGCGCATGCTCATTACAGATTGCGCATGCCCAGTGCTGACCCACATGTGGCTAACGTGCAAACTCGCTAGCCCAGATGTACGGCGTTCGGTGTTTTCAGTTTGCTCCACTTGTACCTCTAGCTTCATACGCCAGAGGTACTTCATACTCTGCTCGGAATAAGCACAGTGAATAAAAACCGACCTACAAGTAGTTTTTGCACTTTAAAAAATCATATTCTTACCACCGAGTTTAGTAATGTGTCAAAACAGCAAAACTACCATGATTTCGTAACTTTACTTTGTTCATTATTTTGTGTTGCACTATTTTGCGGCGGATTACACGTTTGGCTGTGCTTCGGTCTCGACGTTCCGGCAGAAATAGTTTCGCATTTAGAACCAACAAAATCGACGGGCCAATCAGCTTCGTCGAATTTGACCACGTGATTTTGTGAACAAACATAACCACGTGCTTCCATAGAGGCAGCCATCGTGAATGACGTCATTCCTACGCGAAAAGAAGTACAAAGCACGGACGTTTGAAGGCAGGGTCACTTAGGTGAAAGTGTGTGACCTCCGCGCAGGAGTTTGGCTAACGTGTAGAGTTTGAGTCAATTCGTTGTGACCAGTCATGCCATATGTTCTTTGAAAGCAAAATCTGTATTTCTGCAAATAAATTTCAGTTGATTCTCTACCCAACCTCAATAACCATATTTGAAGAAGACATCTACTGGTCGGACGGACGACTGAAACGTATTAGTCGATGTAACAAGTTTACTTGCACTGCGAAGAATATTGTGGTCAGTGCGATAGAGAAAGAAATCCGAGCTCTCGTGATTCAGCATCCAGTGAGGCAGCCTGAAGGTACATGTATGTGCAGAAATAGGAACGGAAATTCAATCAGAATCGCATCAAAACCTTTCTCAGCAGCTAGATAGATAGACTTTATTAACATAAATAATATACAGTATTAGATCCACCAGAGCCTGAGCTAAGGCATTAGTGGCCCGGGTGGTTACAGTTGAGTAGTAACATAAAGATAGTGATGTATAGACCAAGTATCAAACGAAGAATGACAGAAATTACATGTAACACAAGGGAAAAGACAAAAGATAAATAATTAAATCGTTGGACAATTTGGAAATGAGGGAGCAGGTGCCTAAACAGCAGAGTTCTTAACATTTTGAAGAAAAGTAGCTGTTATTTGTAGTAACTTTAAATTAGTATTAAAAGGAAAGATTTCAGCACCGTGTAGAAGCATTTCCAGTGTAGTTACCTTGCTCCCATTATTAATGAAATGAGAGACCTCTGGTGACAGCTCCCCTAATTCTCCTCTCAGCGATCGGTGATGCTCAGCAAGTAGAGGGCAATCAAAAAATATATGTAGAGTAGTTTGGCGACGAAACCCACACTAGGATCAAGAACAGTAGTATAATTATGGGAAAATAGGTGGTCACGAAAGATCAAGTCACATCTTGCTTTATTTAAAAGAATTCCCTGTTCTCTACTAAGATTCAATTTCATGGTAGTGGTACGTTGTTTCTTACCGTACAGATATTGCTTCAGATTAAATTTAAAGGAATTACGAGAATATCTATGTTTAATATCATCAGGGATGGTATCCCACAATCTTATTGCACTCGGAATAAAGGAATTTAGGAAACGACTTGTAGAGGGCACTGGAAATTGATAGCTACGTTGGTTTCTGAGTCTGTGGTCGACAGTTGGATTTCGGTACTGCATAACGAGATTGGTAAAAAATAAAGGTGCGAAATTGTGAGAGATATCATACATCATTGAAAACTTTTTTTCTTTACGACGCCAATGTGCCAATGTTGCCCAACCTAGACAGGATAGGGACTTGACCGTACTCAGCAGCTGATGGGAGCAGATCTACCATCATCTATCAGGAGCACATACTGGGGACCGGGATCTTCCTCAGGCACTTTCTAGTAGAGATCCCAGAAGTGAATGATACATGTACTTCACTTTAAGCTGGACTGGCACATCGTTGTCTCCATTTAATGACTATTAGTTGGAATGTACCAAGATTAAACGATATTAGGGAGTTTTCGCAAATCTGACGAAAAGCGAAGTACGAAATACGAAATTCGACGTCATATCTATGACGTGATGTATTTCAGGAAATGGCTGGTACCACAAATATCGCCTGCTGCAAGAGCGTTTTTTAGCGTATGACGTTAGAACGACAGAGGTACGGTGTATATTAAACTTTGAAATTTATCTTTCGTTTCCACTTCGTTCATACGAATTGGAAATTTAAAAATTCAAGATGCGCCATAACTCTTTCGATCTTACGTGACATGCTAAAAGATGCACTGGCAGGAGGGACATTTGTGGTACCAACCATTTCCTGATACATTACGTCATGGATATGACGTCCAATTTCGTATTTCGTACTTCGTACTTCGTTTTTCGTTAGATTTGCGAAACCTCCCTATTGACAAAATATCACGAAACTATCAGAATTTCAAAATACATGTATCATAAAAAACACCTTTTTTAAATTGCAAATATATGATTCTAGTTCATGCCATATCGATCATACTTTAACTGACATGTAGTTATAGGTCTTTTCTTAAAGCGAATGGCTCGCGGGGTTTGTTTTTATTTTTGGTGGTAACTCCCATAGAGAGTGAACCTAGTCTCTAGGCAAAGCCGTGCTCCAGTCATAGGCAAAACATGTGCAAATATGCGAATGTGCACCTGGGGACGAGGTTCCATTAAAAATTTGTTAAAATGGGTTAAATGACAGTTTCAGTCGGTCAAAATGTACATTTTGTACTATTCACATTGATTTCGAAGCGGTAGATTTTGCAGAATACGCCTCCGAAGTTTGGCTGTCTAATGCATTTCCCATTAAACTAAAATCCTTCTTTCGCCTTTTTCTCAAACCGGCGCTTGATTTGAGGACATGTCAACAAACAACTGTCAACAAACCCCGCGAGCCATTTGCTTTAGGAAATGGCATGAAAACACCTCTTCTTTTGTCGATATCATTTTGAAAAAGTCCATGATATTGATATCTCATTTTCTTAATTTATTCCAATTATCAGTTCACACAAATAGAAAGGCTCCGAAAATTAAATAGCATATTTTTGATTCTTGAATTCTTGAATTTAATTTCTTTAATTTTATTTTTAGCCACCAATCACTGTAAGAATGCAGGGTGTAGCCACATGTGTGTGCTCTCCCCAACAGAGTCATCAGGATATAAGTGCCTGTGCCCAGTAGGAATGAAACTGGATGAATCCAAGAAGAACTGTGTATCAGGTATTGTACACCGACCTTGATGTGTCGGTAGTTGGCAAAATGGGGGTAAAAAGTGGGGAAAATTCATATGGAATTTTGGTTAAGGCTAAATGAAAGTAGGCGTCATGGGAGTCATTCATTGCCATCCTTCCGTTCTGCTGAAGTCGTTCTCGGCGGAACATTAGAAAGGATGCGCAGCATTCCGACTCTGACTTCACCTACCAGAATGAATTGCAGTCCGCTATGGACATCCTTGATAAAAACGATTTGATAGACGTTTGCAAATCGTAAAGTGCCATAACTTTGTGGCAGAAAAATTTTGACTCGTAATCGGAAGTCCACAATAATCGCCTATATCATAGTCGTGTCTCAAGTCGTAACGCCTTGGATTACGACTTCAATATTCATTATTTGTCCGCACTTCCGATTTATAAGGCCAATTTTTTCTGCCTTCAATTTATGGTGTTTGACGAATTGAAAACTCCTATCACATCGTTTTTATCAAGGATGTCCATAGCGGACTGCAATTCATTCTCGTAGTTGAAGTCGGAGTCGGAGTCGGAGTCGGAAAGTTGCGCATCCTCTCTATTCGTGCCTAGTTCACGAGTGAGGCTCACAGTTTATGACCATTTCTCAACAATTGTCTCAACATTTGTCGCAATGTCTGTACCGATACTGTACCCCAGTCTGACAAAGTCTGAGTGGTCGAGATATGGAAACCAAGGGGACGTTGTTACTTAAACGAGTTCGACGTCCAAGTTGTAAACAAACCAGTTTGTTTACACACAGTGGTCGGCAAACTAGTTTTATTCCTTCGTGAAGGTGGCAGCACCAGTAGCGCCCCGTGATCGTTAGACGGGTTCCCGGTCCAATGCTACTCACTCAACCACTCACTGGTTCTCTATCCACGCTGTGCTGCCACCTATTATCGGTGATATGTACTGAAGTGAATATCTAGTCTCGCGCAGCCAACCGCTTCGTTCCGCAGGTACTGCGACACAAACGTTCCATCCTCAGATTCGGCTGGGTGACCGAGACTAAAAAAATATTGTGTTTACAACTTGGACGTCCAGCTCCTTTAAAGCAAATGGCTCGCGGTGTTTGTTTTGATTTTTGATGGTACCTCCCACAGATATTGAATCTAGCCTCCAGACAAAGCCGTGCTCCAGTCATAGGCAAAACCTGTGCAAATATGCGAACGTGCACCTGGGGACGAGGTTCCATAAAAAATTGCTTAAAATGGATTAATGACATTTTCAAATTCAGTCGGTCAAAATGTACATTTTGTACTATTCACATTGATTTCGAAGCGGCAAGTTTTGCAGAATACGCCTCCGAATTTTGGGTGTCTAATGCATTTCCCATTAAACTAAAATCCTTCTTTCGCCTTTTTCTCAAAACGGCGCTTGGTATTGAGGACATGTCAACAAACAACTGTCAACAAACCCCGCGAGCGATTTGCTTTAACTACATGTACAGTGTAGTTAAACTTCTTGTATTCCGATTCATCTTTTGTGAGAACCATGTCATTTGCAGTTTTGTGACATATTTTTTCCCTTTCAGATACCGCAAAGTTTCTGGTTTACTTATTGAAGAACAGACTGGAGGGAATCAGCCTCCCTCCAGCCAACCCATCTACACAACCGATGAGTACCATAACCAGTTCAGGAGAAAACATCGACTTCGATTTTGACAGTGAGAAAAGAATGGTCTACTGGATTCAGTACAAGTCACAAAACAAAACCGTAAGGGAATTTCCTCTCTACACACCTTGCTCATTGATCGTAGGACAATTCTGGACGACTCGAAATTGGACAGTTCGGTAGAATTGGTGTAGTGTCCGGCTTCGGCTCCTATAGGTGAGTACATACAGTAAGTCCTACGATCTGATATTTTACTGAATATGTAAAAAATGGTTAATCTTCCAGAGCACAGTATACCGGTCCAGTTTCGACGGCCTTAACCGAGAAGCGTTTGTACCGACAAGTTTTATCGGAACACCCTACTGTTTAGCGATCGATTGGAGAGCGAGGAACTTGTATTACGGTGATATAATGTTCCACGGTATCAATGTCATCGACTTGGATCAACCACAATACCACAGAATGTTGTATGGTAATGTTGAAGGAACTGAAAGACAGCTGAGAGTTTTCAAGCCAACAGACATGGTACTGGACCCTAGCGAGGGGTAAGTGTCTTCGTCTCCAGAAAACAATTATGATAACGGTGTACATTTTGTCTAAGATTTTCATAAATTATGATAATCATGGTGTACTTTGTGTCTTTGTTTTTCATAAATTATGATAATGGTATATTTTTCTCTTTGTTTTTCATAAATTATGAATAATGGTGTAAATTTGTTTGTCTGTCATAATAATGTTGCACAATTTTGCCTTCGCTTCTCATAAATCATAATGCTGTTTTTCATACATAGAAGTGGTACACGAATTCACCAAATAAAAAGGGTATTTGAAAAAAGCTTTACATAAAATCTCAAATGGCTTTATATTACCACAAATCATCACGCCGTGTCATCACCGCTCCACCTGTTGTTCAAAACATTTTTGAACCGAGGACATAATAAACGCAACGTGAAACACTAAAATGTAAATTAAGGGATGCTTCACAGGCAGGAGAAAACTGGTGACAAAAGATAGTTAAAATCCTCAATCTCAGTAAAGACAGACTGTGATATTTTCAACTTCAACATAGAAGGAAATACATGTACTCGAATCGGCTGGCATGGATATTTCTTTCGGGCCATTTCAATTACCGACATCCTCTCAAGAAAATCTTGCTCTCCTTTCTCAAGGTATCTGTACTTTGCTGATGAAGGTGGAAATGGCGTGCCACAAAAGATTCAGCGTATCACCCTCGACGGACAGTCGGGGACTATCATCACCAACAGCAAGCCGATGGGGATGGCATTCGATCCTGCAAGTCACACCCTCTATTGGGCAGATCCAGAACTACATGAGGTCCGGTCATGAGTTGTAACTCTAAATCGTTATATAGCAAAGTAGTTTTCATGATGTAAAGCAATGATGAAGTCACAGTTTGACTAGGACATCCTTATTAAATTGGACCCCTACAGTATCACTGCTAGCCTAGGCCTAGTGGTTTAAAGGGGTTTTAGGGGGTATAGGCATAAAAGGCTGTGAGGATTGCGGTTAGGATTAGATCAGTCATCGAATGGTTGGTTGGGGTCTGCCACATATATCTACATTATAGGCGGTGCAACAACTATCAGCGCTTCTGGGTGTGAATGTTTCCCCTTATTCTGCTACCCTATTGAACATTCACGGCCCCTGTATACAAAGAAGGAAACACTGAAAAACGGTACTGTATGGGATCCAATCTAAGGTCTCCCTTTTACCAGGGTGTGCATTACCAACTATTGCAGGCACGACGTCCCGCTAGGGCGCAGCGTGATAAATGATCACGTGCAGCGTTACGCCAATCACAATGCCGTACGACGTCATCATGTCGGCGCCCACGAGAGCAAGGCGACGTCGAAATGACGCCGCGGCCATGGCGGGGACATGGCAATCAGGGCTGTGGTATCCCATTTTCAACACCCCTGTGTTAACCGTAAAACTTTTTCATAATTCAATTTAAAGTGAATAATCTTGTAGCGTATGATGCTACCTTGTATCCTGAGGGCATGCAAACTGTATCGCTGTCTCGCGTTTCCAGCTGGCGGGGAGCCAGAGTTGTCGATTTTGGCAAAATGTACATGTGAGAGAGGCAAATGCATTGGAAACTCTCGCAGTAGTAAAGTAAATATAAAAATTTCATCCAAATCAACCGTTTTTGGTCTCAAAATGCGCGTTAGATGGGTCTAGACAAGTGTAGAGGCAGGCAAATGATGTAACTGTACAATGCTGGCTGTTAAAGCCGTGTTTGTAGCCCGGCTTGCGTATCGCGTGTGGGCGTCTTGAGCGTGGGCTTGACAGTGGCGTCGCGCGTGCGCAATGGATGAATGCCCGCGATAGTTGGTAATGGGTGGACCGGGAGCTGGTAGCCTCAGGAATATGTTCGCAAACAAGTCGCGTCACCTCATGTTCGGTGTGAACAACGCCTTACCTCTTTAGATGACGAAATATTCAGGGGGGGGGGGTCCGGGAGGTGGTCCTGACGCTAATCTTGTTCAACCCACTTAGTGGTGGCCATTTTTGTTCACAGATAAGTCAAGTTGTCACAACACCGAAAGGCAATAATCGTGTCCTTCTAGAGTCGCCAACTGTTCATGCTCCAAAAGGGGTCGCTGTTGACAATGGAAAGCTATATTATTCAGACGCTGCTTACGAGGGAATATTCGAAGTTGATTTGGGTAATTTAAACGAAAGAAAAACTATTATTGATCAGAATCAAGAATGGAAGATGTTTTCTGGGAAAAGTGGAAAGGTTAAAATCTTTACCAACAGGCACGTCGGAGGTAAGTGATTAGTACAAGATATTCCCAACATTCTCTCGTGTCCAGTAATTCATAACGTGTAGTGAGCATTTGCTAGGAATGAACCAAAGATTCCATCTAATTCAGCAGTTTTTATAATGAAACGCCTTCTTTATAGCACTCTGATCATCCNGCTCCAAAAGGGGTCGCTGTTGACAATGGAAAGCTATATTATTCAGACGCTGCTTACGAGGGAATATTCGAAGTTGATTTGGGTAATTTAAACGAAAGAAAAACTATTATTGATCAGAATCAAGAATGGAAGATGTTTTCTGGGAAAAGTGGAAAGGTTAAAATCTTTACCAACAGGCACGTCGGAGGTAAGTGATTAGTACAAGATATTCCCAACATTCTCTCGTGTCCAGTAATTCATAACGTGTAGTGAGCATTTGCTAGGAATGAACCAAAGATTCCATCTCATTCAGCAGTTTTTATAATGAAACGCCTTCTTTATAGCACTCTGATCATCCGTGTTTGAAGATAATTATTGACACCAGATGCGTGCGTTTTAAAGGTTGCATGCCAAAATAACTTGAGTCACTTTTCAGGAAGGAAAAAATGGAATTATTTTTAATGGTTTTAGCTTAATAAGTCATGTTTTGAATGTAAAACATTGCTAAAACAGATTTGCTAACACATACAAAGTTTGGTATCAAAACGTGCGGAATTTGATCAGCTGATATCAAATATATCATCATGTCAAAGCAACCTAAGTGTGACTCAGGCTGTTAATTTAATTTAATTTAATATTTCAAAGAAATAAAAACCACGAAAATCGACACACAATATGATAATATATATAAAGTCAATTTCCAGAATATTTGCAAATTTTCGACCACAACCGGGGTCTTCGTCAGGCTGGAACTTTACAATCTGAAACTCTAGAAGACAGTCTTTTCTAGAGTTTCAGATTGTAAAGTTCCAGCCTGACGAAGACCCCGGTTGGGGTAGAAAATTTGCAAATATTCTGGAAACTGACTTTCTATATATTAATTTAATATTTGATACAGACAGTTCTAAAACAAAAATGGTACATTATACAATGTATACACAGGAAACCACGCATGTCAACCTGACCTTAAAAATGGTCACCCAATCAAAACGTTAGTTCTGCCATGCCGCCCTTCCATTGGTTTCTGTTAGGTGTTGATACAATGGATGAAAAGATGGTGTAGTGAGGACAAAAGCTGGCAAACAGGATTACCGGTATTTCATGTTTTAAAATCAAAATGTGTGATTTTCATAACTTTTCTAGTGACCAGTAGATGTCGCACTAATAACGGTGAGTGTGCACACATTTGCCTGACCAAGCGCGGAGGAGGTTGGCGATGTGCATGCGCAACAGGCTTCAAACTCGGAGACGACAAGAAATCATGCAACCGTAAGCAATCCAGTGTCCTTCTGCTGTTCATTCCTTTGCCTAATACATGTTTTGTCCACGGAGCCAATAACGCTGTAATTTTGGTGTTTGTCTAACTCAAAAATATTTTGCTTGAATGGGTCATATGAATAAATACTGGTAAATGATTTTACTTCAGATTTGTACAGCATTGCGCAGTGTATTTGTATTGGAAAATTCAAGTAAAACCATTTACTAGTCTCTATTCATATGACACAATGGTCCGTATGCATAAAGAAAAGTAAATGCTTTTTACTTGAAAATTGAAGCAATTACTTCCATCCGCATGCATAAAACCCGAAGTAAATGCTTTTGCTAAAAAGCAGTTGTTATTAGAAAAAGCAGTTACTATTTACTTGTTCCTTTCTAGCAAATGCTAGAATTCATATGCACAATACTGAGCAATTGTTCCAACTGTAGAACCTTTGGTAAACAAGCAAATGCTTGTCAAGTATAAGCAATTGCTTTGAAGTAGAAGTAAAAGATTATGAATATGAAACCAAGTAATTGCTTTAACTTTAACTTTTGGTTTCAAGCAACTGCTTTTACTTTTTGCTTTTGCTAGAAGTAAATGCTTCATTTTTATGCATACGGCCCATTGTCTGCTTTTTCAGAACCATCATCATTTTTGCTCTCATTGCAATATCATTTTCTCCGTGGTTTTGAACTCAAGGATAATGCATCGGATGCGATGATTCCTGTAGCAGATACATCAGGTAAGAAACACAGTTAAATCTACAACAACCTCGACTCATAATACTGTCCGATAAAAATCTCACAAAAATTTAGATTATGCTTGGTTTATTCTGCTAAAAAATAGCCTTGATAGCCTAGTGGATGGTGCGTCCGCCTAAAAAACGGCAGGTCCCATGCCGTCTTGCGTCAATCATCCGTAGCTCTTTACATCCGTCACATGGGACAATCGTGAGGTTTCGCAAGCGCTTGGTTAGGCCCTACGACGACGTTTATCTGTTGTGTGGGTATACCTAAACAATAGATAAACGTTGTCGTATGGCCTAACCGGGCACTTGCGAAACCTCACAAATAAACAGTGGTAGCCTACCCCGTAGCCTACTTTGTGCCTATTGCGACGACTATTTGTCACAGGAGCTAGAACATAGCAAGTGAGGGTAAGGGTAGTTTCATACTTCTCCGTTTTGCTCTTTGCGCTTGTGCGTTCCCTATGTTTATGTGTGGTACCAATAATAAAATTACTTTTTCTACCACGCACTCATCTTGCCCTGACAAGGGTTCCTATCACTCCTACTCTCGCTCAATCCACCCTTGCCTGAAACTACCCACATTTCCACGGCCATGGGGACACGCATGGCCCCACAATACGCCAACATATTCATGGCGGACCTAGAGGAAAGATTCTTGGAGAACTATCCAAAAAAGCCTCTTGGATACGGAAGGTACATCGATGATGCTTTTCATGGTATGGATCCACGGTGAAGAGGAGCTCCTCAAGTTCCACAAGGAGTTCTCTAACCAAAACCCTCCTATCAAATTTACCATGGACTATTCACCGCACCAAGTTCATTTCCTTGATACCACAGTATCGCTTAAAGATGGTAGGCTCACTACATCAGTG
>NMRB01005731.1:0-18078 GCA_002633025.1 Notospermus geniculatus
AGGAAAGGGGTTCACTTAGGCTACAAGAAGAAATATAGGACGGTGGCACCCCCACATGAAGGAAGGGACCGCTAGGAAGTCCAATCAGTTACATTTCACAATAGAGTCCAATTATCGGACGCCGTATCTATTTTCGGACGGACGCATATTCTGAGCTTGTGTTCACCACTGATCATGTTACACGAAAAAATTTTTTAATTAGGTCAAAGGTAAAAAAATAGAATCTTTATTCTTTAAAATCTCTAAAACGGTAAGTCGTATGATTCTGGGACCCATTTTTTTTGAATCCTTGGCCCATGTATACCTTAAGTTTAAGTTTTGGTTAAGATGATCGGAGAGGGTCAAAATGTTTAAAAATTTACGGTGGCCCATAAGGGGCATTTATTTTTCATTTTATATTTTTATTTTTTGCGTATTTTTCTCCGTGGCAACATTATTCCATGGAATAAACTTATCTCCATGCGGAGAAAAGTTTACTCCACGGAATAAAGTTTGCACGCAGAAAAGCACGAAAAAAGACAAATGATTATTGTAAACATCATCCGTGTCCTCGCTTCAACCGTCATTTGGAAGAATTGACGTTCAACCAGGAGGTTTTATCTTGTACAATCTGAATGGGTATTATAATCGAAACACACGTGGATGAACAGATGATGCAGGTAAGTTTTTAAGGCCCGGACAATCCCAAATTTACAAATTTAACCGACGGTATTCCTCTGTACATTTTTGTACAGAGTGATGCATGGGGAAAACTGACTCGATCAAACATTCGCTTTCACCCCCCAAACCACGTTATAATCTGTTATTATAGAAGTTATTAATCTGAGAGGGCTAACATATGTCGATTCAGTTGTTGACATGTACAGAAAACCCTTATTTCGGTGTGTTTTGTGGGGAATCAATGACGTCATTTGTTCAGTCTTCCACGCAAAAGTGTAGTTCTGATTTCTGCCACATGCGCCACCTTTGACCAATCACATTTGAGAACGGCACGGCCACTACCCGTCCTAACATTTGTTAATTTCCTTACGTAAATGAGTTAGGACGGGCTTCCAGTCTACGACACACCGTATAGGCCTAAATCTATACCTAGCACCTCTCTTTCACTTCACTGGAATTTGCTCCTGTTACTAACGCAGCCACTGCTCATCCTGGGGACGAGGATGAAGGTCTCGTCTGGTTTGACTGCATGTAGCAATCGCGCCAAAAGAAACCGACCGACATTCTCAAATAAAAGCAGGATCTTGCGAAGGTAGGTGGCTTAATCGAAGGAGTATGTTATAGAGTATCGATTTGTAGATCTGTGTGTAATTCATAAAGAGTATCGAGGCACAATGCAGGCATTTTTAAAAGATCCCTTTCATTTTATGTAGCACGTCCCCAGCTTATCGACGGGGATTCCCCAGCATTGTCGTGGGGATNAGCCACAGAAAATAAGTTTCTACGATAAAAACTAAGTTTCTGGGCTGAAAACTAGGTTTTTATAATTATTGGACAAACGGCTTGCCATACACGCGGACGAACACAAGTTTTAAGGCGGCTTTCCATTGGAGTGTTTCCGTGCGCGGAAACGCTCCAAATAGCGAGTTTTCGCAAAGCCCCCGAAACGCCAACGCGAACGTCTATCCTTTTTTTCGCTGCCTACTTCGTGGCATCGAACAATGGGATTGGCATTCGCGTTGACGTTTCGGGGGCTTTGCGAAAACTCCCTAATGTCCGTAGACTATCCCGTTACCTCTATGTAAACCAGGTGTGACAGGAATCAGCGTCCTAGGAATGCAGATCCGCCAAACAATAGCCCGCTATTGTAAGGTTATATTGGAATGGTCGTGGTCTCTCTAGCCATGTATTCTAATCCCTCGCTGAACAATAAGACCGGACTTTGATTCCAGGGGACTTGGATTCCTTTCACACCTGTATTAGGCCTACATCTATCCACTGACCCCCACTTTATCACTTTCTGCATGGTCTATTAGTGCACGTACCGATGTACTTATATACATGTACATGTACATGTAGGTCATATACTTTTGAAAACGCAAAAACAAGCTAGGCCTACTGTAACAGATTTTCACCAAATTCTTATCGTAGATGGACCTAATGAAGATACACCATGACCAATGTCCAGACACACACAAACAATGCACGCAGCCTATGCACGTAGGGCCTACAATGTTATTGCTTTTATGTTTCAGATTCTCCACAGACGGAAGATGGCATCACCGACACCAGGCAACACATCAACATGCCTGATGTGTTTCGAGTCCCGCATCTTGAAGGTGGTTGGCAGATGTAAGCATAGTTTCTGTGCTGTGTGTTTGTCCAGGGTCCTGGAAGGCACGAAGGAAGTGTTTCAGTGTCCAACATGTCATTCTGACTGTCCACGCCCGTGGAATGGTGTCGAGGGCCTGCTCGAGTTCAGCATTGACACTGGTGAAGAGACAGAGTTAGATGGAGAACCTCAGGAAGCCATTGAGGAAGAAGGAAGTCAAGTTGGAGAGCAAATAATCTGTGAATTATGCGACCAGATGAAGGAGAGCGTCAAAGCGGTTAACACCTGCTCCGAGTGTGACCATCTCAATATATGCCAAGCGTGTTCAGAGAAACACAAGAAGTCAAAGGCAACACGGGAGATCATATTCTGACGCCTATTGTTAGGAAAACACAACAAAAAGCATCAAAGTGTAAGTTGCACGATAAGAACATTTTGGTGAGTTTTTGTCAAACTTGTAAAATTTCGATCTGTAAAATCTGTGTTTCGATGAACCATGGGGATCATGAGGTAGAAAGACTTGCAGAGACAATAAGGAGAGAGATTGAGAAAACAAACACCATACTGGATGAAAGGGAGGAAAATTTTAAGGGACTCCAAAAATTGTTACGAGAGTTGACTCTGTTAAATGCCATAGCACCACAAGTTGATAAGCAGGATGTGCTCTTTAAACAAATTGAGGAGCAGGCACAGAGGTACATTGATGAGGTCATCAGATGGAAGGAGGACACGAAACAAGAAGTAAGGATGAAGTTCCAGATCATTGGAGAAATTCGTGACGACTTGGGAAAGGTGTCTGAGATGGTGGACAAGCTAACAGTCCAAATGAATAAAGCAAGAGAGTTGCTCTCCAAGACCGAGCATCAGACAACATACCTTGGGAAGCTGTTTGCACTGAAGAGGGAATTGGAACAAAATCGGGAAATTGGAAATGAACTTAAAGGAAAGAACTACCGTGACATTCTCCACCAAGTATGTAACGAAGACAATAGATTTGTAGGAGACGAGATACCAGTAAGTCTGGGAAGACTAGTTCAACATGTCAAGGAGGTAGGCTCTTTTCAAGTTGAAGAATTATTCCATCACACAATACAAGCAGATTCCGAAGATATGTTCATCCCATGTGTAGCAGCCCTTGGCCCGAAATCCTATGCAGTTGCTCATCCAGTCAAAGACGGGGACCTGCCAGTTGCCATTGATGTATACGATTATGAACACCCGGGAACATTGAAGCGAACACTGAGAGATCATGTCCTACCCTTCTATGACATGTCCGCCACCCCTGATAACCAATTGGCCCTTCTCTGTGCTGGAGCAGACGGAACTGGCTGTAGCATCCAGGTGCTGGATCCAGAAACTGGGAACCGCACCTGGACGTCAACACACGATATAATCAATGGCGGTTGTCCACTCTCCTTGGGTGTTAGACCCTTGTACCGGTACGTCATTCTGTCGAAAAATGATGAGCAACAGGCACA
Source organism: Notospermus geniculatus (assembly GCA_002633025.1). NCBI lineage: Eukaryota > Metazoa > Nemertea > Pilidiophora > Heteronemertea > Lineidae > Notospermus > Notospermus geniculatus. Next base: position 3,751 of record NMRB01005731.1, read on the forward strand.
TGTCACAGTTACTGACAGGGACGGGGCGGTCAAGCACAGATACCGAATTACTGAAACAGTAGAGGGCATTGAAAACCCTAGTAAGATATCATGTGGTGGGAGATTCGTCTTTATAGGAGGGGAAGGCTTGGCTATTTATGAAATAAAGGACACAGGAATACAGAGAATAAGAAGAGTTTTCGATTTTGTGGTCGATGCGATAGCAGGAACAATTTGGGATGATCTGTGTTGTACTTTCTTAGCCACTGATGCTGAAGATGTATATAAGTTTGTTAATGTATATCTGAATCTACTTACAAGTAATAATCAAGAAGATGCCCCATTACGATGGGAGACCGATAAATATCAGAAAATTTACGGACGTCCTAAAGGAGGAGATCGAGATTCCAGAGTTGCGACAAGAGATGGTAATACTATCGTTGTATCACATGGTCGAACAATTACATGTAGAGTGTACAGACGTCAATAATGAACCCAGGGATAAAATCCTGCTGACGGGTGTGCAGGAAACTCGTCATATCACAGGTCGGTGCTGTTAAAGCGACACTAATTCAGAAAGTGCTTACGTTCACCGACGTTATTGTGTAACATAAACTTTATGATCTATATAAATGACGGTGTAATGTATGAGAACGCCCCCGTATGACAATGCACGCTTTATTGTGTCGGGTACACTCAAAAGCAGAAAGACATGTTTATCAGTGCCTCCCTATTGTCACGCTGTGGCTTATTCCGTCAATCATTTATTGGGGGGGGGGGGGGNTTTCGCAAATTATTGAGGAAAAATTGGTGCTGGCGAGCAGGGAGGTCCCCCCCCCCCCGGATCCGCGACTGCCTTGGCAGGCAGCCTGATGTGTTCATTCCATTACACCGATCGGTTGGCATGAGAATCTTACGCTGACACGCATGTAAAATGCACAAACATCAACATTTGTATTGCGCCCAAATCCGTAGCTTTTCAGTTGCTAGCGCCACCAGCGATGAAGTGATCGCACTGATATGAGCCTAGTAACCAGGGGCCATATTCATAGAACCTTGCTAGGCCTAGTTACTTGAATTGCTAAAGTGACCAGTTTGTACAGGCCAGTGTACACAACTAGCAACCAACTAAGCAAAGCTGGCGAGTGTTTATGAACATGGCCCCAGCTGCCTATAGGGTATATTTGCGCAACTAACTTCTGTGGCTTAGTTGCCTTCCACTAGCATTTAGAACACGGTCAACTGCAAATCTAGGCTTATCTAGTGATGTAATAAATAAATAAATTGTGAACTTCGTGGGCCACAAAATTATTCTCAGTGTCATTTTTGACTGCCGCGACTAATTCGCTTTCAGTGGGGACATGAATTTATACCAGCAGTGAAATAGAATGACAGCAACTTCGCTTCTATGGAGAGTTTTTCTTGGAGACTTTTAATCTCTGGCGATTGGTTTCTGTAGCCATGAACTGAAGCTTAAAGGTGCTCTAGTTCGAATTGTAAACATTACGGTGTGCCACCTATTGTCAACTTCTGGTACTAACAATTCAGATAAAATCGAATTAAATCTCGCCTTTCACAACTTTTTGTTTGTTTTTGAGCGTAAAATCATAAATATATTTCAGTTACAAGAATATTTATCAAGATAGATATAAAAATAGATAACATTAATGTTTTGGTATACACGGTGCTGCAACCTGTCCGGGGAAAATAACTATTATAATCAACCAAGTAAATAAACAAACCATAATGTTTACAATTCGAACTAGAGCACCTTTAATCCGTGTTCGAACAATAGAAGTGGTCAACTTTTAAATGGGGACATTATAAAAATGTTGCCCGAAATGTCCGGTGACATATCTCATGTCCCCCCTTTGGGATGATATGTCTCCCTCGCAAAGCCTCGGGAGACATATCATCCCAAAGGGGGGACATGAGGTATGTCACCCGACATTGAGGGCAACATTTTTTATCTCGTACCGAAAGTCTAGTTGATTGAAAACGAATTTCTTTTATGAAAATATCAAATAATGCCAAAATTAAGGACAAGAAATGACGTGACGTAATGCATACATATTGAGGAACTTCACGTGACGTCATCATTGACGTCATAATTCGCACGTCAGCCATGTTGGACGTCATCTGAAGCTACGAATGCGTTGGACGTGACGTCCAGCATGGCGGCATCTCGTCGCGGCAGTGACGTCACAATCGTCAGTGGGATTCCTCTATACACAGTGCATTCACTGGCCTACTCCAGGGAAATGACGCGACGCGACGTCACATGCTGAGTGTTGAATTCCACTGGACTGAGTGTGTTCAATGCCTGGTTCAAATGCAGACCCAACTGGCCCCGGCCAAGAGTTTGGGACGTTTTGAGTTGACCATTTTGCATCAAGGCTACTGCTTACTTCCAAAAAATGAGAATGTGACTGGTATTTTTCCGTTTTAAGAGACTGCATTTGTTCTATGGCCGTTCAAACTTGCGAACCGAGCGAGTAAAAAACCGACGGCCATTACGTAGCCATGGTAGCGGGCAACATATCGCGATATGACCGCCCGCGGGGGGACATATCGAAATGACACAAGGTCACATGACGTAAATGAGCCAATCACATTCACGGAATTTTACTTGAGGTACGAGATTCTCTACTGTTACACTCGTATGATTCAAAGAAACTCAGGCATGCACCCACCCCCTCTGGAATTTGCTCCTGTTACTAACGCAGCCACTTCTCAACCTGGGGACGAGGCTGAAGGTCTCGTCTGGTATCACTGCATGTAGCAATCGCACCAAAAGAAACCGACCGATTTTCTCAAATAAAAGCAAGATCTTGCAAAAGGTAGGAGGTTCGAAAGAGTAAATCGATACTCTATAGGCTATAGAGTATCGATTTGTTGATCTGTGTTTAATTCATAACAATCGAGGCACAATGCAGGCATTTTAAAAAGATCCCTTTCGTTTCATGAGCACGTCCTCAGCTTATCGACGGGGATTCCCCAGCATTGTCGTGGGGATTCCCCAGCTCATGTCGTTGGTGACATAGTATGGCACGCCGTAGGCATTCCCCGGCGGACGGTTCGAACTGCATTGCTATCGGAGATTACATTAGGCTGAGGCTACACACAGGCCTAGAGATATACGGTATACGGACACGCGGGCGAACAAAAGTTTTAGGGCGGCTTTCCATTGGAGTGTTTCCGTGCGCGGAAACGCTCCAAATGTCCGTAGCCTATCCCGTTACCTCTATGTAACCAGGTGTGACAGGAATCAGCGTCCTAGGAATGCAGATCCGCCAAACAATAGCCCGCTATTGTAAGGTTATATTGGAATGGTCATGGTCTCTCTAGCCATCCCTCGCTGAACATTAAGACCAGACTTTGATTCCAGGGGGACTTGGATTCCTTTCACACCGCCATCAGGCCTACATCTATCCGCCGACCCCCACTTTATCACTTTTGCATGGTCTATTTGTGCACGTACCGGGGTACTTATGTAGGTCAGATACTTTTGGAAAAGCAAAAACAAGCTAGGCCTACTGTAACAGATTTTCACCAAATTCTTATCGTAGATGGACCTAATGAAGATACACCCACACCTTGACCAAAGTCCAGACACAGACAAACAAAGCACTCAGCCTATGCGCATAGGGCCTACAGTGTTATTGCTTTTATGTTTCAGATTCTTCACAGACGGAAGATGTCATCACCGACACCAGGCAACACATCAACATGCCTGATGTGTTTCGAGTCCCGCATCTTGAAGGTGGTTGGCAGATGTAAGCATAGCTTCTGTGCTGTGTGTTTGTCCGGTGTCCTAGAGGGTAAGAAAGACGTCTTTCAGTGTCCAACATGTCAGTCTGACTGCCCACGCCCGTGGAATGGTGTCGAGGGCCTACTCGATCTCAGCATTGACACTGGAGAAGAGACAGAGTTAGATGGAGAACCTCAGGAAGCCATTGAGGAAGAAGGAAGTCAAGTTGGAGAGCAAATAATCTGTGAATTATGCGACCAGATGAAGGAGAACGTCAAAGCGGTTAACACCTGCTCCGAGTGTGACCATCTCAATATATGCCAAGCGTGTTCAGAGAAACACAAGAAGTCAAAGGCAACACGGGATCATATTCTGACGCCTATTGTTAGGAAAACACAACAAAAAGCATCAAAGTGTAAGTTGCACGATAAGAACTTTTTGGTGAGTTTTTGTCAAACTTGTAAAATTTCGATCTGTAAAATCTGTGTTTCGATGAACCATGGGGATCATGAGGTGGAAAGACTTGCAGAGACAATAAGGAAAGAGGTTGAGAAAACGAACACCATTCTGGATGAAAGGGAGGAAAATTTCAAGACACTCAAAAACTTGTTACGAGAGTTGACTCTGTTGAATGCCATGGCACCACAAGTTGATAAGCAGGACTTGCTCTTCAAGGAAATTGAGGAGCAGGCACAGAGGTACATTGATGAGGTCATCAGATGGAAAGAGGACACGAAACAAGAAGTAAGGATGAAGTTCCAGATCATTGGAGAAATTCGTGACGACTTGGGAAAGGTGTCTGAGATGGTGGACAAGCTAACAGTCCAAATGAACAAAGCAAGAGAGTTGCTCTCCAAGACCGAGCATCAGACAACATACCTTGGGAAGCTGTTTGCACTGAAGAGGGAATTGGAACAAAATGGGGAAATTGGAAATGAATTTGAAGGAAAGAACTACCGTGACATTCTCCACCAAGTTCGTAACGAAGACAACAGATTTGTATCAGCAGAGATACCAGTAAGTCTAGGAAGAATAGCTCAACGTGACAAAGATAAGGAGGGAGACCATTTTCCAGTTCAAAAATTATTCCGTTACAGAATACAAGCAGATTCCGAAGATATGTTCATCCCATGTGTAGCAGCCCTCGGCCCGAAATCCTATGCAGTTGCTCATCCAGTCAAAGAGGGGGACCTGCCAGTTGCCGTTGATGTATACGAATATGAACATCGGGGAACATTGAAGCGAACACTGAGAGATCATGTCCTACCCTTCTATGACATGTCTGCCACCCCTGATAACCAACTGGCCCTTCTCTGTGCTGGAGAAACTGGCTGTAGCATCCAGGTGCTGGATCCAGAAACTAAGAACCTCACCTGGACGTCAACACACGATATAATCAATGGCGGTTGGCCACTCTCCTTGGGAGTCACATTCCTGTACCAGTACGTCATTCTGTGGGAAAATGATGAGCAACAGGCACAAATCACCGTTACTGACAGGGATGGGGCGGTCAAGCATAGATACAGAATTGATGAAGCGGTGGATGACATGGAAAATCCTGATAGGATATCATGTGGTGGGAGATTCATCTTTATAGGAGGAAGGGAAGGCGTGGCTGTTTATGAAATAAAGGACACAGGCATACAGAAAATAAGACTTTTGGATGATTATCCGGTCGATATAGCAGCAACAATTTGGGATGATCTCTGTTTTACTGACTTAGCCACTGAAGATGCTGATGGTGATGATGATGGTGATGATGATGGACATAACTGGGATAATCTATACCTGAATCTACTTCAAGATGATACCACATTACAATGGCCCAAAAATAAATTCCGGAAGATATGTGGAAAACCACAAGGAGGGGACAGAGAAGCGAAAGTTGCGACAAGAGATGGTAAAACTATCGTTGTATCACATGGTCGAACAATTAGGGTGTACAGACGTCAATAATGAACCCAAGGATGAAATCCTGCTGACGGACAGTGTGCAGGAAACTCGTCATATCACAGGTCGGTGCTGTTAAAGCCACACTGTATTGAATTCAGAAAGAGCTTACGTTCGCACACGTTAGTGTGTAACGTAAACTTTATGATCTATGAACGCCCCCGTATGACAATGCCCACTTTATTGTGTCGCGGACACTGAAATACAGAAAGACATGTTTATCAGTGCCTCCCCCATTGTCACGTTGAGGCTTATTCCGTCAGTCATTTATTGGGGGGCATTGGAAAACGGGCGGCACTGAAAAACATTACAGCTGCAGTACATTAGAGCTCTGCCTGCAATTTTTCTCCAGTGTGTGCTGAAAACTATGGTGTGATTCTTTGAAGTACGTATCGGCAAGCATTTTTGGGACCTTCACGAGGCTACGATACCTGTACTTGCATTTCCCCGCTGCATCCATGATTGGAAACAGTTACTGTTACCCGATTAACATATACACATGTATATACATGTATATGTAGGTTTCTAGTAGGGTCTTATTATTATTTGTATTTATTCATGTATACAGAATATACATACTAATTTAATTGGCGAGTGCTACATAAGGGTGCGAGTGTGGAAGTGCAAGAGTACAGTAAGTCAAATCAAACTACTTTGTGGAAATTCAAGTGACACACAAGTGATCTATAATCTCATTTACAAGAACATCCCCAGTCTGTTCCTTATATTCTATGAACTCTCGAATGGCCATAGCCCTGCGCTCATGCTCTATGTCAACAACATTAGTGGGAGTACATTGGAAAAAGTGAAGATTTTCCCTAGGTATACGAAGAGAATGAGAAACAAAGGAAATGGTATTGGATACGGGAGATTTACTCCCTCTTAGCGACAGATTACAGGCAAGGGTTATGAGAGGGTTACTGTGCAACCTCACAGCCCGGTAAAAATTAAGAAATCTACGTGTCAGAGTAATACCAATGGGACAAAAACCAGTTATAAGAGGTAACAAATACCCGTGGGTTCTTGGGGGTACTCCCAACACACGTCGTATGGCCTTCCTCCACGCAATATGAAAGGAATCCATCTGCCTATCGGTAAAATCCCAAATGACAGCCCCGTATAGTGACATGCAATATGTATTCAACAGTTTAATCCGTGTTTCCAATTTACAGAAATTAAATCGAGATAACAGTACATTAACCCTTCGGGTAAAATCTGAGGAACCTTTCAGAATGTCATGACCTTTGACCGCTGGGCCTATGAGGTGCCCGAGGTGAAGGGCTGTGCCTTCCGATACAATTCGTATTCCCTGAAAAACTATCTCAGCCGGGACATCATCTGGATCATCATTAATAGATTGATAAAAAATAAGTTGACATTTTGTAGAGTTAAAAATAATCAAGTATTCTGCAGAATATGTACTCGCGATTTCTAACTGTGCGTTTAGTGAAAATTTGGTAGGGCATAATATAAGGATGTCGTCGGCATATGCAAAAACCCCGGCAAAAACGTTGCCTACATAACACCCATACCCAGAGTCTTTTAATCTTTCAAGAAGAACATCGATGTAAACAGAAAATAGTGCTGGTGATAATAGTACCTCCCTGTTTCACCCCATTTGAGACATCAAAATAGACCGAGTGGAAGTTCCCCCATCTGACTCTCATTTTCTGATGAGTGTATAAAAAAGCAATAGTTCTGGCTATGATTGGACAAATTCCGTTCTTAATAAGAATTTTCAGAAGTCTGACATACTCTACTCGATCAAATGCTTGACTTGCGTCAAGTAGCATTCCGTAGACCTGCCCACCACCATTTCTATAATACTGAATAACCTCGTTAACCACATACGTGCAGTGTGTCGTAGAGATACCTTTCTTGAAGCCAAACTGCATGTCTGAGGATGTCAAACTGTCTTTCGCTTTTTCAAGGATCATGATCTCGAACAATTTACAAAAAGGACTGTTCAAGGCGATTGCTCTGTAATTAGTCGAGTCATTATGTTTCTTGTATCCAGGGTCTTAGTTTTCTAGTAGGGTCTTATGTTTCTAGTATCCTGGGGTAGCGAGCATAAAGCGGTCGTAACCCTACGTCAGGCCTAACCCAGGCGTAGTGCTGGTCGCGGCCATAGCACTACGCCTGGCTTAGGCCTGACGTAGGGCTACGACCCCTTTATGCTCGCTACCCCTGGGTCTTAGTTTTCTAGTAGGGTCTTATGTTTCTAGTGGTCTTAGGTTTCTAGAGGTCTTAGGTCTTTGCTTTCTAGACACCCGGAAAATCGCCCATCTCTGATGCTTCGAGAAGTCCCGATTTTTTGCAACGTTATTCCAGTAAAATATAGGCCGGTGCTATTTGCACAGCATGCTGTGTAACTAAGGAGTGAACTCTTATTTACACAGCAAGTACGTATTCGATATTCATAAGCATCCCCGCCCACATTTTGCTGTGTAAATTATGAAAAGATGACATTTTCACAGCGAAATTCTAGAATTCGGCAAAATGAGCCCTACATTGGCCACTTGCAGGGTACCAGCTTGGAACGAATGCTACTTCGGCCTATTTCGATCTCAGTATAACGTTTGATTCTGTGCAAGTGCATGGTGCGGTTACGTCCCCTACGTGGACTCAGCCCAGGGAGCTCTTGGCAACATTTGTCATCACAACCAGAGATGTTGCTGGAGGGGGCAGGGGCCAAGTGCCCCCCCCCCAGGGGGTCCGGAAAAACGTGCTTTTCATGCACATTTTGACCGAAAATTAGCAAAATATGATCTTAGACACCAGACCTACATGTAGGCCTATATGTTACGCATTCTGTCGGTTAGCGTCAGTAGGATAGCTAATTCCTCTGAGGTTGTGAGTCAGAGTAGGGGATGAGTCCGAATACCAGGGTGTGATCTTCCCAAGTTGTAGCCGTGTTTATCAGTGTCACCACTAAGAAAGGATTAATTAACCAACTATTCCATGTAAAAATTTCAAAGAGACACAACAGTGAAAAGAAAAGAGAAAAGAAAAAGAAAGTAAAAAAAAAAAAGAAAAAAACTAAAAAGGACTACCGGGATTCGGACCCGCGACCTTTGGGTTACAGTCCACTCCATCTTTCCACTGCGCCAGTCAGCTGACTGAAGATTAGGCGTGTGAATAACCACTTCCTTGTTTAATACGCCCTGTGCATAAATTATCGTAATGCATCCTCATTAGGAACCTCGCGTTTTCATTGGTTAGAACATGGAGGTCTCATACCTCCATGGTTAGAATCTGCTGTGTAAGCAGTGCGAGAACTACTATTTTCACAGCAACTTGCTGTGCAAATAGTCACGGCGTAAAATATAATCGCATAAGTCGGACACTACAAGTCGGATTTTCGGCTATCTCGGATGAAATGGCCAGGTCCCTTCTAATACATTTCCATTAAAAATCTATCGTGTAAGTCGGGTCGCGCCGCACTCCTCTTCAGTTCACGTGTTTTGATTCACAGTAGAGCTTTGGATCCATTTCCATGGCGGCCGTTTTGCCCTTCCTCAAGCCAGAAGTCGCACAACTCGGATATTATCCGACTTATACAAGACGGATTTCTTCTATGTCGGATGAAATTATCTGGTCCACTTGAATCCGACTTATGCGTTTTCTACTGTATTTAAGCAGCCTTGTAGGCGCGGATCCAGGATTTTGGCAGAGGGGGGTCAGGTGGTCGTTGCAGGCGGGCTCTGAAGATGCCCGCACCGACGGGGGTCTGGGGGGGGGGGCTCCCCCCATAAAATTTTGAAACCTACAAGGCCGTAGACGTGAGTTGGCACCACATATCAAGCTTTGCGTTTTTTTTGCTTACTGTCGCAAATTGAAAAAAAATGGTGCTGGCGAGCAGGGGGTCACCCCCCCCCCCCCCACACACACACACACACCCGGATCCGCGCCTGCTTTGGCAGGCAGCTTGATGTGCTCATTCCATTACACCAATCGGTTGGCATGAGAATCTTACTCTGACATGCATACATACAAGTAAAATGCATAAACATAAACATCTGCGCCCAAATCCGTAGCTTGTCAGTTGCTAGCGCCACCTGCGATGAAGTGATCGCACTGATATGAGCCAAGGGCTATTTGTACTTTCATAAAACCTTGCTAGGCCTAAACGCTTGCTAAAGGGGCCAGTTTGTGCAGGCCAATGTACACAACTAGCAACCAACTAAGCTGGTAAGGATTTATGAACATGTAATGGACCCAGCCGCCTATAGGAGTTATTGCCTACTGACGGCATATTAGCGCAACTGACTTCTGTGGCTTAGCTGCCTTCGAATATCATTTAGAACACGGTCAACTGCTAATCTAGGCTTACATGTGTCTAGTGATGTAGTAATTATAAATAAATAAATAAATTGTAATTCTGTGAAATTGTAAATTTCGTGGGCCACAAAATTATTCGGTGTCATTTTTGACTGGCACGACTAATTCGCTTTAAGTGGAGACACGAACTGACCAGCGTAGCAATCCTATCATTTCTAAGTGGAGACATGAATTTGTGAAATAATGGTCTCCATAGAAGTGAAATTCCTATTGTGTGATTCTAATCTCTGGCAATATTGGTATCTGCAGCCATGAACTGAACCTAATAATCCGTCTTCGACGAATAGAAGCGGTCAACTTTTAAAGAGGGACAATGACATTCTCAACTGTTACACTCGTATGATTCAACGAAACTCAGGCATGCACCCACGCCATCTGGGATCTGCTCCTGTTACTTACGCATCCAATATGGCACGCCAAAGCGGAATTTATTCAAGATGACACCGGGAGAGAATGAAAAGAAATAGACTGTTTCAGATTTCATAATAGACAGACAACAGTGAAAATGACAAACATTTGGTCTCAACCTGCCAAGCCAACAACCGACTGCGCCTGGCTTTGCTGTGACGGGTCACATGTGACACCTTTAAAACAACGTGACAACATTTTTAAAACAACATGACAACATATGTTAAACTATGACAAGATCTACCTGAAATATACCATGGAACATTTAATAAACATATACAAAAATAGATTGCAACAATCTTAAAATGTATGTCAACATTTATTAAAAATATACGTCAACATTTACAAAAATCATTGCAACATTTTGAAAACTCTCGCAACATTCACGTGACCAAACAAAATCACGTGACCAAAACAATGTCACCTTTAGCTGTCTAGCGTGTTCTACACCGGCCTGGCACCACAGCGTTTTCTCAGACATGCGCATTGGATGCCAATAAAAGAACGCTGTTGTGTTAAACACGAGTAAAGTGCCATGGCAGATGTGCCCTGATTGGCCAAGTGCGTCCGCCATGACATTTTAATCGTGTTTAACACGACAGCGTTTGATTTCTTACATTTTCTTTGCACGCCGATGTATACGAGGGCTGTGTGTTCCTCTACGTTCGGAAGTGACATCATGCTCTGCATGCTGGGGGAGGGTTAGTAGCGCCTGGCGCGACAGCCCCAACTTGGAGAACTTCCGGTAAGTAAAACGCTGTCGTGCCAGGCCGGTGTAGGCGCGAGTAAGAAATCGAACTGGCTAAAGGTGACATTGTTCTGGTCACGTGATTTTGTTTGATCACGTGAATGTTGCGATAATTTACAAAATGTTGCAATGATTTTTGTAAATGTTGACGTATGTTTTTTGTGTTGACGTACATTTTAAGATTGTTGCAATGTATTTTTGTAAATGTTGACATCAATGTATATTTCAGGTAGATCTTGTCATAATTTTAAAAATGTTGTTGTTAAAATGTTGTCATGTTGTTTTAAAGGTGTCACTATTTGAAATGTTGATGTGTATTTTTAGGGTTGAATAAATTCCGCTATGGCGTGCCATAATCCAGTGCTCAACCTGGGGACGAGTTTGAAGGTCTCGTCTGGATTGACTGCAGCTATCGCGCCAAAAGAAACCGACCGACTTTCTCAAATAAAAGCAGGATCTTGCAAAGGTAGGAGGCTTTATCGAAAGACTATGTTATAGAGTATCGATTTGTAGATCTATGTCTAATTCATAAAGCGTATCGAGGCACAATGCAGGCATTTAAAGATCTTTTCGTTTCATGTACGTACGTCCGCAATGTATCGGCGGGGATTCCCCAGAATTGGGTCATATGAATCAAAACTAGTTCTTTGACTCACGGCCTCTATGTCTACAGGTATAATGCATTTACTTGAATTTTGCAATACAAATGTACCAGGCAATGCTGTACAAATCTGAAGTAAAAGCATTTGCTAGTCTTTATTCATATGACCCATTGTCGTGGGGATTCCCCCAGCTGGTGTCGTTGGTGGGATTCCCGCCGACCCCCACGTTATCACGTTCTGCATATTCGTGCACGTACCAGTACATGTAGGTCAGATACTTTTGAAAACGCAAAAATATACAAGTAGCCAGCCCTACTGTAAGATTTTCACCAAATTCTCATCAATTCTGAAGTAAAAGCATTTGCTAGTCTTTATTCATATGACCCATTGTGGTGGGGATTCCCCAGCTGGTGTCGTTGGTGGGATTCCCGCCGACCCCCACTTTTATCACGCTCTGCATATTGAAGTAAAAGCATTTGCTAGTCTTTATTCATATGACCCATTGTCGTGGAGATTCCCCAGCTGGTGTCGTTGGTGAGATTCCCGCCGACCCCCACTTTATCACGTTCTGCATATTATTCGTGCACGTACCAGTACACTTAATACATGTAGGTCAGATACTTTTGAAAACGCAAAACGGCTAACGGTACTGTGCTATCTATTTTTGGTGCTATACATATATATCATGGGGGTGGAATTCCAATCTATGCGTATTATGTTCAGTGGTCTTCCAGTGGGCATAGTCGTAATTAATGGAAGGGGCACTCAACGATAGTGGAGGCATGCCAGAACTGCCGCAAGGCCTTTTCCTCGTCTCTATCCTAGAAATACAACAGAAGCGTCTTATTTTCGTTCAGGTCCCACTTGAGATGGTGGCCTTGTCTGGTACTCCAGGAAACAGGAGACGTCTGTGACCCATTGCATCATAATGCAGGCAAATGCCAGCGGGGCTCCGAGCGGGCAGAAACTAACCATCCAGGATCGCCCGGCACCTACCACGAAACAATCGAGTGGTGAGCCGACACCATCCACGTCCACGGCCGGACAGAAAAGGAAGTCGTCCGAGAAAAGCTCGAAACGGGTATGTAAATTTTACACGCACCCCATGCGTTAGGCCTTCTAGGAGCTTGCTCCACCATTCACCCCCCTCGATCTAGATGAGGATGGAATATGATGTCTTGTGGGTTCTATTTCCCCGGAGCTAGCGGTCCCAACCACGACCGTATAGCGGGATTAGGATATTAAACAGGTACAATGTAGAGCCACCTATAATGGGTGAGGTCAAATGTTATAGTTAACAGGAAAAGTTACAGTTAAAGTTTAGTTAACTAAACCTTAAACTGGAAGATTTGACCACCATCCGAAATGTTTAGTTAACTTGCTGTTAACTACAGGTTAACTAAACTATAACGGATTGTTGAGGAAAAGTTTAGTTAACTAGTAGTTATCGCAAGCTTTTCCAATTTTGGTTTAAACTTTGCATTACAGAATGTACAGTAGTTACTGTAACGCCTAGGCGTTAACTGATAGTTAACAGGTTTGGGTGGTCAACCGTTTCAGTTAAGTTAAGGCAGCCATGTTGTTTATTCCAGTGATGCAAGCTGGATTATCAGGCCTTGAATTCAACGAAAACGCTTTTTATCAGCAGTAGCAGTCATGTTTTCCTTTCAGTGAAACTGCAGAGATGATTCCAAGAGAGGATTCGTGGAATGATTACCTGAAAGTGATGGGGATTCCCCACTCTTGTTACCTATTAGTTAACTGTCAGTTAACTTTCTGTAAACTAGCAGTAAACTCGTAGTTAACGATAATGTACCACGACCTCATTGTTTACATTTAATGTTTGTAAACATGGATGTTTACATTATGTTATTTTGGAGTTTTGGGGCATGCCAACCCACCAAATTGAATATTTTCAGTATCAAAAGAATTTCTAGAGGGGCATGCCACCAACAAATTACTCATAAGACAAAGAAAGACTGGACATAAACAAACAAAATGTAAATAAACAATGATTTTCGTGGCCTGCGAAAATATCCGTGATACATTATCTTTAACGTGAGCAGGGATTTTCAGGGCTCACGTTAACTAAACTATAACCATAACTGTAACTATACTTCTTAACTGAGACATTTGACCTCACCCATTGTATGAATGAAAGAAATCAAGGGCTCAGCACACGTCGGGGAAGTCCAGATGGGAGTTATTCGGCCAACAAATTATCTCCGGCCCTCTGCTGGGGTCCTCAAACTCGAGAACAGAGGGCGGACCGGCCCAAAGGACGGGAAATCGTCCATGCCAAGCATAGGTCATACATGTACATTAGCACACACAGGTCAACTTAACTCCAAAGGGCGGTGGGCCCGTTTAAATTATCTAAGAAAGAGAGCTGGGCCGGCCGCATAGAAACTCCGCCAGTGCTTTGACACTATGACAGCCTATATATCGGTGTTAAAATGCATGGAAAATGTACAGCACTATCGGCAGATGGGCTCCGCTTGCGCTACCGGAGTTTCTATGCGGCCACCCCAGAAATCGCATAGTCGTTC